>CM076579.1:401087620-401359724 GCA_034641835.2 Pinus albicaulis
TCGAGTTATAAAGAAACCTTAATGACCCAATTTATAACAAATAAATAAATAATTTGTATGCAACAAAATTTTTTGTTATAACCAATGAAAGAAAAAATAGATTTTCTATTAATATTTACGGAAATGAAAAGTTTATAAATTTCGAAAAGAGAGTTATCCTATGAAATAATAATTTTAATTTCTTTTAATAAAAATTAGAATATATAGAATTTGGAATTGTAATTTTACTTTCGAATAATAAATTTGAAAAAAATTCTCCGATGTGGGTGTCTAATTCACTAGCAAGTTGGCAGTGCATTGGATCATGGAGCTAGGAGGGCCTTCACGCGCCACACGATCACATTGATGACCACGCATTCAGTTGGTTATCTGCAATCGACCAGCGATGAGGAGAGAATGTCACCAGAGAACACCGTGTGTATTGGCCAGCCGTAATCAATTATATTAAATTAACTTTATTTATTTATTATTAAAAATAATGATGACTATAGTTTATCTTGTTTTAAATATACACTATTCATCCTTCAGTATTTAATAGATAAGATAATTTTGTAATATTTGCTTCTAATAAATAAATTAGCTTCTAATATATAATCGCCAATAACTACATAAGTTTAATGGTTACAATTTTAGAACCCAAAGAGCTTCAGGTATGTAGTCTTATTGCACCAATAGATTAGAAATCCATCTTAACAGCGAAGGCTCCTGTTAGTTTTCATTTTTGTTTTAAAACTCTTGGTTTATGCTGAGAATTGCTTTCCTTAAATTCGAATCTAAATTTATGAAATAAAGTTGAAAACAAATTTTAGGTTGAAAAATGAGAAAATGAATATTTGGTTTCTTTTATAGTTTGAATTCTTGAAAATTTAAGGCAGATTTTCATTTTAAAACCTATGTATAAAACTTAAAGCGTGTAGGTTTCCCTCCTATTTTAAATCCTTCAAACACTTGAATTCTCAGGTGAGAAAATAAGAAGTTGCAGATTTTCCTTTTTTTAAATTGAATTCTAAGTTTATGTTGAGCCCTGACGAGCTTTGCTTTATCAAACATTAAACATTTAAAAGTTACATTTAGACTCGAGCAACATTTTTTTCAGAATGAAAAAATACAACTGGTTTATATTATGTACTAGAATAATAACACAGATCCATATATTTTTCAAAATGATCATCAATCAATTCGAATTACACATTAAGAAGACAAGCCTCATACTATTAAAAAATAACATAACATCTTCCAGATAATAAGCTTTATTGAATCTGTTATATCGATTATACAAAAATAAAATTACAGACATTAATCATTTAAAACTTACATTTAGGCTCAAGCAACTCCATTAATGAGCTTTATTGAATCTGTTATATAGCTTATACAAAATAAAATTGTAGATACTACGTTGCGGAGATGATCAATGCCCAATTTCCAAGATACGGAGATACTACGTTAGGGAAATGGTGGATGGCCAATTTCGAAGAATGCGATGGGTAATTTCAAAATTTACTGTAATTTAGAAGGATGGATTTAAATAAGAGTGTATATGGTCACTCTTCATGCAAATATCTTTACAGTTTATTTTGGAACCTGCCATTTCAGTGGAAATAGGAATTTTCTATCATAGAAATTTTAAATACCACCTTTGTTACACAATTATATAAATATAGGTTGTGATTCTCTTTTAAATATAAGATGCCAGGAAAAAAGAAATTCGAATAATTAATATGCATATCCTTAACGTTGTCTTGAATAAGCAAATGGTTTTAGATACCTAAATTAGACAGACATCTCAGCAGAGTTTCCATGAGTCCTTAATCATAGAGTTCCAATGTAATTTGAATTTGAATTTATGGACAAGCCACAATCAAATTTCCTCTTGTTCCCGATTGAAATTCTTAAATCCAAATAAGCATAGAAGCAGTTATCAATACAAATAGAAATTGAATTCCTTGGATCTGTTTTAACATGTGCATGCCAGAATCGGGTTTGCGAGTGTACCGATCAAATTATAACGAATCTTGAAAATTATTACAGACCTTGAAAATGTAGGAATGGTTTTAACTTGGGCATGTTAATTTTTTCTTTTTTAATTATATATAAATTATTTTAGACGGGCAGATACTTTATTTTTTCATCTTATAAAAATAAGAATTTCAATTCCCCAACTTCAAAAACATAAATGTTGAATATAACAATTGTCAACTTCAAAGACATATGTTGGAATTTACTTCCAACTGCCCACATAAGGGCTAAACCGAAAAACAAGACCCGAAAAATGATCAAACATAGTCCAAAGTATTTTCGCGTAACAAATGGCCATGATGTCATTCGGCCAAAGTGTTACGCGAATTTTTTATTAAAACTAGTTCATAAATCGTTTTGAAATCTGCGGGCCCCAGCACTGGCCAATCACAGTTTGCACGACTTTGGGCTTCACTGATGTCACAGCGATTTGTGATGCGATTTTTTGTTACAATTTGGTTTACTGTTTTTTGAAGTCCGTGGGTAGTGTAATCAACGCGCATGCTAGCAGCGCAATTACCGTTTGATCGTAGATCAACAGTTAACGGTGGCATAAGAAATGCCAGAGTTAACATGGGGGGGTTTCCTTTGCAGTTGACCGCGCCATCGTGAGTTGACCGATGATCGACAGTCACGATCAACTGCGGGGGCACACCCCGATCGTACTCATCTGGTGATGGGGTGCCCTCGCAACCACCAGGAGGTGGTGTCGTCCCCTGTAACCTTCGATCCACCACCAACTGCCGAAACAACCAAAATGACATAAAATCCGATTTTTAAGCAGTGCTTCCTTATTGATGAAGCCATTCAATGAAATTTTTGAAGTGGTGACTTTTGTTGTTTGTCAATCAATGACATTCAATAGTATTTAGGTTTGCAATTAATTTCTATAGTCGGTCACTCTACATATAGGGGTTGTATTGCATTACAAAAAAAGTGAGGACTGTGTAATTAAGTTTTATACGCGAAGGCTGACAACAGATAAACAGAGAGATATTACAACACTGTGTGAGTAACAGTCAAGAAATTTTTTATTTTTTTTCCTGTGAATCCATAACCTTGTTCTAAAGACTTTTATATTGTAGCAGAGTTTTATTTTAATGAAATAGCAGTGTTATATTTCATCTCTCTGTATCTATAATTTTAATTTTATTCTCTGTGTTGTGGAAGAGGAATTGTCATTAATCCTCTATCTATTTTGTTAAGGAATTTACTCAGAAAATTCCAACAACGTAAATGTTGAATATAACAATAGTGAATTTAAACTTCCTCATAATATTTAGAACAGGAGCAACACCAACTTCAAAGACCTAAATGTTGAATATAACATTCAAATGCCGACTTCAAAGTCACAAATGTTGAATATAACAATAGTGAATTTGAGTTGACTTTGTAATATTTGGAACAAGAGCAACTACGTAGCCATAGTCCCTGCTGATCTGCAACATTAACGTTAGTTAAATATGTGAAACCATTTTAATTAGTAATCTTCTTACTTATTTTCAGAATGATTTGATCGAATTCATGCTTAATTAATTCAGCTGTGTGGTATAGAGTTACAAACCGATTTACTGCTAATACATTCCACACTCGTGATTGATATGTTCTTAACCCTGTAATTAACTTATACAAAGAGTTGCAATAAGTACCCTGAAACAGTATTAGTCATAGTTTTTCAACAACTTAACAATATTAAAAAATAGAAATATATAGCCATACTTACAATAAATATCTTTTCGTTTTAAATGAAAAAAAAAAAAGCAATGCCAACTAAGCTTTACAATTACCTTCAAAACCCACTTTGGCATGGCATAGAAAATACTATTCTCACTAAAAAAATAATATAACTACTATCAAAAGATAATAATGTTTGACACCAATAAAGCTACAAAATTAACAATCCCATGTGGGATTTTGAACAAAAAGAACATGGTGTTGAAAACAATATGGTGTAGCACACTGAGTTGAAGGACCAAGTTACTGTATCCTCCTCTATATGTTACAGACCCTTCCCTTTTCCAGATCCAGAAGTTGTTTACGAAAAATCCTTTGTCTTGAGAAATTGTTGTATGTAGTGCGTTTGGATATCATCAAATACATATAAGAAAATTTGAATTTAATAAATAAAATTTATAATGTAAATAAAACAAGTAATCATGATCCTTAACATCTTAACCTAAAGAGATTTGGGTTGTACTTCTTTCATACTTGCAATTAAGAAATAAAATTTATACCATGCTAAGAACGAACAGAATTGCTTTCAAACATGAAACATCAATAAGAATTGAAAACCAAAAAGAAGTGGTGGAGAGGATTTCTCTTCTCAATATTACGAATCAGTTAAATAAGATTACAATAGAGAGATCAACATTAAATGACTAGACGAGACTCAACTAAAACTAAACTAAGTGAAACTTAACTCAGACACTTGGATGGACTGTTTTGACACCAAGAAAATGATTGGAACTAGATTCTCCAACACTCTCCATTAATTACAACCACATAAAAATTTAATTAAGATACTTGTTAGTCTATGTCCTAGCAAGGCTTACAATTAAAAAAAAAAAATGACTTCAACAAGATTTAGTTTTTTTTCTTCTATTTTTCCAGATTCTATAGCCTCTAAATTGTTTCAACATTTTCTTCTTGTTTTATTCTTCAAACTTCAGTTTCTTCATTTGTTGGTGCAGGTCTCTAATTTTTCTAGGTTGTCTAAACATGTCCTGGACTTCTTCAAGAAATGACTTGTATGTGGGTTGTTGCCACATATTGTCTTTTATAGTGCGCTTTTCATCATCAATTTGTTGCAACATAAGATCAGAATAATATTTTATCTCTTCGAAACTCCAATATCTTAAAATTTCATTGATGTGTTCATCATCCATGTAATCTTCAACATTCATATCTACAACTTCTATGTAGACCTCACCTAGACATAGTGTTGCCAGCCATGTTTCATGTAACTTTAATTCTTCTTCATAATCAGTGTGTTTACCTACATATTGGAAACCAATGGTAAGTGTAAAAACATCTCCAAAACCATAATGGTTTTGTTCGTTCTTCTCTGCAATGATAATTTTCATCAGTTGTATTTCCTTCTCTACCTATTTCTCCGTATTTGTATTCTCTTTGTGGGCTTCCTTCTGCTCTATCTATGCATCTATCTTTATCTCTGTTTCTGTGTGTGTATTTATCTTTGTCTCTATCTTTACATATGTCGTTGTCTTTGTCTCTTCTTCACTAACCTGTGTTACTACAAATAGGTTGTCTAGTGGGATTATCTCACCAAATAGAATCATTCTAATATGATATTTTTGTTTCATCATCTACAACCAATCATCATTAGCGAAACTTTCTCTATCAAAGTTCACATCAGAAATATTAATTACTGAATTTACCATAGTAGTTTACTCTCATCAGCAAGCTTTGTTGCTAGTATCACCAAATCATGATCAAGAAGCTTTGTTGTTGGAATCACCAAATAATCATCTGCAAACTCTGTTTCTGGAATCATCAAGTCTTCATCACCAAGATTCGTTGCTAGATTCATCAAATCATCATCGGAAATCTTTGTTGCTGGTATTATCAAGTCGTTATGAGAAAATTGTGTTGCTAGAATCATCAAATTGTCATGAGAAAGTTGTGTTGTTGGATTCACCAAATCTTTGTCAGCAAGCTCTGTTGCAGGATTCATAAAATCTTCGTCAACTTCTGGCTAAGCATACTGGGATTCAATAAAATTTTCATCTCGTTGTAGATCTCTTGCTATAGATCCACCTTTATCTTCAACTTCAATGCTCCCCCTTGCACCAAAACACCTCTCAAGGGTATCCATGCCTCCTTTGTTCTCTTGGCATTTGAAATCAGGGGAAGAATGTTGTCATCCACTTATTCTTTTATGAATTTTAATGCAAAGGCATCATTTTTCCTCTTCACTTTGAGATCTAAAAAGATCTCAAACATCTCATTTTTTCGTTTTAGCCTCTTGGATTTTCTCATTTGTCGAGTGTTGGCTCACTACGACTCAACAAGTAACGCAAATTGTATACATTACAACTAAATGCTATAAAAATGACATTATTTCTCGGCTTTCACAAAAACATGAGTCTACAAATACTCAATAAATACCTTGCTTCAAAAAATTCAAAAAATTATGTGCTAAGGCAATACGTTTACAAGCCTTTCACACATGATTTTTTTTTTTTAACTTATGCCATAAACTCCTTTCACACATTCACTTTCCCAAAGCTTTCGCACGTACTCTTTTAAAAAAAATAAAAATTGATGCCATAAAAATGTAAAACCTCGCGCTTTTAAAAATAATTATACAAACCCTTTTTTTTAATTCTTTCACCAAATTAAGTAGGTACAATCTTTACTAAAATGAATTCATTATAAACCTTTATTCATATGCACTCCAAAGGAATATCATAGTTTAATACCTTTTAAAAATAGTTGTATGTTCTTTTTTTTATTTACCATTCCCAATATTTATGAAGGAACTTCAAATAAACAGTTGACGCCTTTGAAAACAAGAAATTAATGATCATTGACTTCCAAAAAAAAAATAAACAAGATATTCTCTCCTTGTACCTGCAGTTTGAATTCGGTAAAATTTTTTGTATTGGGTGCCATATTTTCACATTCGGGTTGTTTCGTAGAGTTCTCGGCATGCTTAGGTCGCTAAAATTGGTTTGATTCGAAAGTCCTACGGTTTTTTTTTTCTAACGATCTTATTCCCTTATTGGCGGGCATGCATCAAACCTATGTCTCGTTGATCACAAAAAGAGAGGAATGGTGTAAGGATTAGATATATCGATGTGATTATTTTGTTTTAATATGCACTGGTCGACACTTTACTGCCTCACCGGTTTCATGCAGTAGGCGCATCTTTTCCTCAAGATAGTGTGCTGATAGGTTTTTTCCAATTAAAAAAAACTCTTGGAGCTTTGATTGCCTCAATGCGTTATCTTAGCTTCAGATTTTTTTTAAAAATCTCGGTCATCTTCTCTAACTCTCTTTTCTCTGCCGCTTTTAGGCCGAAAGCTTCTTAAAATTTCTGCTACTTTCCCAAAGAATTTTATACAGGCTCCCCTTTTTTATCTGCGGCTCTAACTTGGCTCAGGTCGCTGTTTTCTAAGGATTCTTATGTAAATTAGATCGAATACCATGATAAGAATTGAAAACCAAAAGTAAGTAAAACAGATGATTACTCTTGTTAATATTACGAATTGGTTAAATAATTGCATTAAAGACATCAACATTAAATGACTGCAATGAGAGTGAACTAAAATTGAGCTAAGTGAAATTGAACTGACACGCTTAGATAGATGGTTTGGATATTTATACACTACAAGAAGAAGAGTCATTTAACCACACATTAGCACCACAATTTGTAAAGGATTTGAGAAATCTTTACTTTTCAAATAGTGGTGCAAAAGTGGTGATAATGTGGAGATACGCAAGTGGTGCTATGTTTTTTGGTGCAAAAGTGGAGTTAATAAAAAATGTTAAATTTGGTGTTAAATGCATATGTGGCATCCCATGATGTATGGTGCAAACCACCAAAAACCAATCTGACGTGGATCAAGATATTGTGATGCAAAGCACCAAAACTAATTTTACAAAAATTAAATATTTATCATAAAAATATCAAAATTATAATAATAATAATAAATTGTATATGGTGCAAAGAACCATAAAATAAAAAATGGTGCAAAAAATACATTTTTTTATTGTTATAATAAAATTGTATATGGTGCAAAAAAAATATCCTCCTTTATTTAGGAAGGTTATATATTGCATGTAGTGAGTATCCTGGGAAGAGTTTGATTTTATTACGAAAGAGAATATTTTGACCATTTTCTTATGCTTAAATCCAATTACCATAAATATATTTAATTAATATCAAATGTATTAACAAAATTGAAGTATCTCATAGTTACATCCAAAAATTTTAATTCATTGTGTACAATAAGACTATGGTAGAGTTTCCCCATTGAAACATTCACATGATTCCAAGTTGATGGGCATAATAAATTTACATACATAATATCACTACTGATCATTTTGTTCAACATGGTATTGATCATGTAGATGAATCATTTCAATCTTTGAAAATTAAAATAAATAAATAAATAAAAGTTCTAAGGAGTGTCATTTCAATTCCAAGCCTCACAGAATTTTGTTTGAGTGAAATCTTCAAGATGGCATGATATTTAAAAAACTTTTGTTTTTCTAATCTATTACATATCTTTCTAGTTATGAAAAAATATATTAAATGGATATCTTTCACATTAAATGAATAATTACAAAGTAATAACAATATCTACATATGTTAAAATTTTAAGTATATTATACAACAACCAAAACTATGAGTATATAAAAAGAGATAATTTAATTAAAGAAAATAAAAGTTTTACATATGTTCCAACATTGATTATCAAAAAATCACTTTTCATTTATTAATATAATGAAATGTCTTAGGTCTTGAAATTTGTTTATTATGAGATATTGAAAAAACGAAATTGATAATTCGTTTGAAATCATCTGTATTGCTCATCCTTAAAAGAAATTGTGTCGCTGCCTGCATGGAAAAATCATAAAAAGAAAATTATAAACATAAGTTTGTGAATAAAAATACATAAATGAAATAAACGGAGAAAAACACAAACAATAACTTCAATTGAATATAAATAAACCATAAAAAATGTGTGCACTTAATGATATTTCATAACTAAAGTATCATATTGATTTAAAAAATAACTGAAGTGAACTAACTAAACATATGGTAAGGTTGAAGCATGATTCAAACTTCAGCTTCATCTTCTCTTTCATCGTGTTGATCAGTTATCTAAGACACATATAAGATAATATCAACACAATTATAAATTGTATTAATTGAAACTTTCATTTGCATATACTTCTTTCATATTATAAAAATCTATCTAGAACAAAAAAATTATAGGTCAAAAAAGACCTCATAATCTATAATAGGTTTAAATCCATCTTTAATATTTTGATGAATGAGAGAAGATACACCATAGCATGAAGTAAAATCTTTGTCATCTTCAGAGATTTTAATATTGAACACCTGCAACTATATTTTAAATAACAATGAAATAGTTAAAATTTTGATTATATAAAAAATAAATTTTCCTTGAGAAGCATAATAGCGTTTTAAGCTTACAATTTTTGCCTCTACAGATAACATGCCACCTTTCCCCAAAGGATGGTGTGTGGACAACCTAGAGGCTCGTACAGTATGTGCATATTTGTCTTTTCCAACCAAAGTTCCATTTTTCCTTTTTTTCTTAATAGCAATCTCATCCAATAATCTCTTCCACTCTCCTTCTCCTATGAAGTGTGGCTTGACTACATTTTTGTTTCTTACCAATTCTCCTCTCAAAGCATTCCTAGTATTTTTGATATATTCAACAACACTATGAATAATTTGCTTTGGAGGTACAATTTCCGATACTTTATTCATGAGAGATAATAACTCATCCTTCTTAGATTTATCTGTGAAATACACGTCCAAAGTAAATTATCCATATAAAAAATATTAAGGTTTCTAGTATCATAGTAATGAAATTTAGGGAATGTAACACTGAGTACAATATATAATTTTTTTAATATGAAACATGAAACATTAAGTATATAGTTTATACTACATAAATTAAGTATGTAATTTATGAAAAAACATAGTATATGTGATTTACCTTAATGACGAAAATCTTTGGTAATTGTAGGACCAAATAATCTCAATGCTTCACGGTGAAGTATGTCTCTCCATGTTCTCCCACTTTCATCATTTAGAACTTGCAATTTTTCATTTAATGTGATTGTGAATGGAATACCATTAGTTGCCTCTCCTTTAACACATTCATTTGGATGTTTTAAGAGAGGTTGAAAAGATGCACCAATAGATGGTATAGTTTGTTCATATAATGGAGGAGATTGATTTTGTTGTTCATTGGTGTTAGTGTATTCTTCAAGAAAATTGATATTACTCCTGAAAATTGTGATATAATATATTATTAATAATCATATGTTATGTAATTACAGCCCCAAAGTTTATAAGTAAAATATAAATGGCTATTTACCTTGGTAGATCATCAACTGTTGTTTTTGTATATGTTGCATTCTCTGTGTCAGAGATAGTTGTTTTGTATGTTGCATGAATTGCATCTCTTATGAATGGATTAACATCAGCCTTCATCAACCACTCTCTATATGATTGCAATCTATCAATTTCAAATCCAGTTTCAAGTGTAGGCTCCACATTATGGCAAGTATCAGTTACTATTGGGACATATACATCATCTGTAAAATATAAATGGGAAGATGGAATTGTAGATAAATTACTTCCTTTGGAAGGTATCTCATTAATACCTATGACTCTAGAAGGTGTGTCTCTCATAAATTCATTTAAAATCTTTGTCCGAATAGACTTTTCTCTTTTTCTTGTTCGCATATTGAATCAATAGACCTCATTCAATATTACACATTTCCCAAGTTAGAACGAGTTTTATATACTTCATTGCATTAATCCAATAATAAAAAAAGTGAAATATATATATATATATATATATATATATATATATATATATATATAATAAAAGCATCAAGCTTTGATTATATGAAGTGGAATAATGAGTATATTATAAAATGAAAAATATGAAAATGAATTAAAATACATATAAGAAACAGCAAAAAATAGTAACTCATAATCAAATGAAACATTTCGAAAATATTTTAATCATAAAATATCATTTTGGAGGGTAAAAAAATCTTAACAAATCCTCTAATATCTAACTTTCCCTTGTAAAAAATGAGTTTTCAATTCTATAAGAAATAGGCTAAAATACCACTTGTGGCAGCGCCCTCTTCAAGCAAGGATGAATAGAAGATAAATTTAAGAAGATCATTCAAAGAGAGTGCCCAAATCTGATCTATAACAACAATCAAAGTTGGACCCTAGATCATCATCTACACCACTGAAATAGCCCATGAAAAGAGTTGCAAAGGCATCCAATAAAGTGCACCAGTTGTGACTAACGTTTTGTACATAAAAGCATGATGATGTTAAGGTAGGTACCCAGATGTTCAGAATCCTTCCAATCGGAACACAACAATGAGTTCAGAGTTCACGAGTACATGCAGCTTGACAGCTTAATGCCCACCTCAGATAACAGTCACAGGCACAAAGAATTGAGCAGGACAACCTGGTCCGAGTGCAAGGCCCAATGGAAGCTTGCAGCTCCCACTATAGCTGCTAGTATCCTGCAGTACATATTTAATGTTATGGCAAAATTGATGGCAGGCCACTTGGGGCAGTTCGAGTTGGATGCATTTCCTGCTAGTCTTGACGGTTGAGGTAGGGGTGTTGACCATTGTAAAATGGCTGATAATGTCATCTAGGGGCTAACTAAAGCTAAGGGGGCTTGGCTGTTGATATTGGGGAAGTGTGGGAGCAAAGCAGCCCCACATTTTTTCCATCCAAGGTTGCCCCACTTTCTTACCAGCCAAGGTTGAAGGACAAAAATTCTGGAGAGAACCCTAACTGTTTTGCTGAATCTGGGGAGCTAAACTAAGTTTAGTACCCTAGGGAACTATCAAACCAGAACTAGCTTAGGTAAGTAAAGCATTTCTCTCATGAAGTTTGAACAACGCTTGTAACATGACCTCTTATTTGTTAATCAAGGTTGCCATTGATGTCAATGTGGCATTGACCGAGATGTCAATATTCTTGAGATGTCTGGTTCAAGATGATGATGTAATGTCATCAATGAAGATGTTAAATCATGAAGAAGTCAAACCACTAACGAAAGAAGCCTTAAGAATTCATTGACCTAATGTTGCATGCACTTGATGATCTATATCTTAACCCTTGATGTTATGTGATGATGTCATACACTTTGATACTTGATGATGACATATGATGATCATGGTTGGATATCATTTGAGGGTTGGAAAACTATTTTTGGAGTTCTCCTAATAATGTTGCACTATAACATATCACTACACCATTATGTGATGACATGGGTGATGCACTCATTGCTGGACATTATCATGATGACATGGATGTCCTACATGTTCCTATTATGATGAAGAAGCCAAATAATGGAGAAGAAAAACAATGGAGAAGCCAAACAAAGAAGCCATACTGTACTAATCATTTTCTGCACTAAATAACTCAAGGGCAGTCACAAAGAAAAAAACAATTCACCACCTTAGAGGCAACCTTTCAAAATGGATCCTATACTACCTTGTAGAGTATATTTTACCCTTTATAATGAGCCCTTACTTGCCCCTAAACTCCAAATAGTTTGAGAGATATTGATTTTTTAAGTTGAGGAAATTAACTGTGACTTTCGTCGGCTTGACTTGTCATCCAAGAAACGTGTCTCTTCGTCAAATGTCAAACCAGTATAAATAGAAATCTGTACTCTTCATTTTATTTCAATCAAGATTTCAGAGAAGAATCATAGAAGGTGAACTGAGGCCGAGGAGAAGTGTATTAGATGGGTTAAATCTATTTTAAGGGTTAAAAACATCATAACAGAGGAAGTAGTGTTGAACAATCCTAAGCATACCTTGGACAGTTGACTATGGAGACAGAACTTGCTCATTGCAAACCTTAAGAGCAGCCATCACTTGAGCTCGGACCAAGTCCTGGACTAGTGGAACAGTCCTGTGCAGGAATAAACGCACATAAGAGTTCAAAAGAGGCCCAGGAAGGAAGGTTGTTTAGGCATTTTCAGTGTTTAGGCATTTTCAGTGTTAAGGAACAGAAATTATCATTATAATTTGAGAGAAAGTGAAAAGAGATGAATTATCTGCCAAGCTTGATAAGGCCTATACTTCTGAACTTTAGTCATCAGATCTTCTTGTAGAAAGATCTATGTCAATCCCCTTATAGAAGTGCATCCAACAGTTGGAGGAACATATTTTGTACTTCAAGTTTATGGATTATTTTGGGGCAAGTTGCCATAAAATGCCCTAAGCCATTGTAGATCTTGCACTTGAAAGGGATGTTTTGATAGTCCATCTTTTGATTCCATGGGAAGCCTTCGACATAGAAATGATTATGTCCAACAAATTTTTATTTGAGCTTAGTCCAACACAATCTAGCACACGTGAATAAACCTCCCCTGTTTCTACTATATGAGCCTAGATATGTGCACACAGGGTTGCTAATTTCTCCCACAACGTCTTCCTTCCAAAAGTGAAGGGGAAATTCACAAGCCTGATCCTAATGGTATCAGTGGTAATAGTAAAGGTGGATCTAATCACAGGGCTGTCTAAAGCTACAATGAATATGTATGCACTTTCAAAACTTAAAAGTTAGTGCCCATTTAACAAGATTTTTCATGTTTTTTGAGAGTTTTTGGGCTAGAGTTCCCGTTTTGAGGTCAGGTTACCTATTTCATCGGTAACTATGTTCATGCAGCTAACAGAAGGAAATACGCTTTTCCAAAGGGTTAGTTGAGCTATTGCATGTTTGACTTCAGTTAGAACTCATGTGGCAGAGTTTGGTGGAGTTGCTGAGACAGTTGGTGGAGTTGTGTTCGGTTTAATTGAGTTGAACTAGTTGTATTTAGTTTAATTGGAAAATACACTAGTGATGAGTGGTGTGAATTAATTATTAATTAATTCACTAATTATTAACTCATAAATCAACTAAAGAACACATCAGTTAACTGCAATGCATGGATAGTTCAGTGGAGATCAGTGTTAGAGGTGGGTGAAAGGGTGAGTCTACTATCAGTTGTGACTATGGCTGTGCATGAGATTTGCACACACATTGATTGAGATTGCCAATGAGGATTGCGCAGTTGAAGCTAGTGGGATTCGAACTTGGATCTTATCATTATTCATCTTGGATTGCGCAGTAGAGGCAGGCAGACTTGTGGAGGAGATTTGAACCTGTGACTTGTTCATCTTCCGTGCTAGTTTGTGTGTAGCATGTGAGATAGTGCTGAGAGTTGTGAGAGCTTTGTGCTATGTATTGTTACATGTTCTCTATCATTATAATATACAGATAGTTGGGGGTTTTCAGCTGTATGCTTTCCCCATTACATACTGTGTTATATGTGTGCTTGATTATGTTTTAATGTGTGCATGCGACTGCTTCTATTTCCGCAAATTGATGATCAATTGTAGAAGAGGTTATGTATTATGCATGAAGCTTAAATAGTGTGTAATCAAGATAATCTCGGTGAATAATTCAGCTATTATTCAAATTTCTACATGGTATCGGAGCGAGAATTGATCATCGGATCTATTATAGTGATTACAATTTATTTCGGTAGACAGAGTCTGTAAGAGGGCCAGGTAGCCTCTGGATCCATCCTTTCTTTGAAAGGTGATATATCCAGTAAATGCCCCTATAGTCGATCTCTGTGCTAGAAATACTTTGTTCTCCACGAATCGAAAGCCGTTGTGTTTGGTGGTGTAGAATTCGACCTTTGTTGAGTTTGTTTTCTTGAAATCTGGGAGTTGAAATGTCTTTCAACGGATTGCAACTGGAATATGCCCTTGAGGGCAGTTCGAATTATGTTGCATGGAAGGACAGAATGGAGGCGGTATTAGATGATAACGGGCTGAAGGAGTTCATAGATGTTGAGGTCCCAAAGCCTACTGATTCTGCTCAAGTTGAGGCTTGGAAAAAGAAGATGGCGAAATGTCGAAGGATTCTATTGGAGGGCATGAAGGATCACATTGTATCCATCCTGCATGGAAAAACCTCTCCATACTTGATGTGGAAAGCGTTGACAGATTTATTCCAAAGCAAGAGCGACCAGAGGAAGTTGGTGCTCAAGGATAAACTCAGAAACATTGAGATGGTGTGGATCTCATGAACTGAACCTGGCTACGAGGTGCCCACAGGGTAGCAGTAGCATGATCAGTTGAATTGATGCAGGTAGATCAAAGTGACAGTGTCGGATACTGGAGCGCGAATCAGAGTTGACAGTAAGTGCAGAGTGAATGGGTGCAAGAGTTCAACATCGCAGTGGTTCCTGATGACATGTGCAGTTGGTACTAGCAGAAGTCGAAGACTTTGATGATAGATGCATCAGACTGATTGAGTTGTTTGGAGCCTATTCAGTTTCAGAGGAGTTGCAGAGTAGATGCATGGATTTGCATGGCGCTTGTGAAGGTTCCAGGGCGAATGCATGGAGTTGCATGTCGCATGCAAAGACAGTCCTTTCTTGTTGAGAGGGAGTGTTGAATATTGCAACAAGAAACAGTGAAGGAGGCATCCTGAAACATCTTTCTTGATCCTAGTTGGAAAGTGATCACCAAAACTAGGTGGGGGCCACACAGGAGATTTTTGCCGCAAAGTCTATTTTTAGACATATGGATCATGGTCTATGAGTTGCAGGATGCTATTTATGGATGATTGGTCGAGTTGGTAAAAATAGATGGACCTCTATTTTTAGCCATTGGGCAGTTTCTGTTTTTAGACTTCCAGGCTAAAAATAGAACAGTCAAATATTATTAACCCTTAATAATATTTAGACTATAAACATTATCTTTTCCTCTTGGATCACTTCAGTTTGATGCTTGGATGTGGCACATGCAGCTGACAGAAGGAAATACGCTTTTCCTAAGGGTTAGTTGAGCTATTGCATGGTTGACTTCAGTTAGAACTCATGTGGCAGAGTTTGGTGGAGTTGATGAGACCGTTGGTGGAGTTGTGTTCGGTTTAACTTAGTTGAACTAGTTGTATTTAGTTTAACTGGAAAATACACTAGTGATGAGTGGTGTGAATTAATTATTAATTAATTCACTAATTATTAACTCATAAATCAACTAAAGAACACATCAGTTAACTGCAATGCATGGACAGTTCAGTGGAGACCAGTGTTAGAGGTGGGTGAAAGGGTGAGTCTACTATCAGTTGTGACTATGGTTGTGCATGAGATTTGCACACACATTGATTGAGATTTCCAATGAGGATTGCGCAGTACAAGCCAGGTGGATTCGAACTTGGATCTCATTTCATTCTCATCTTGGATTGCGCAGTAGAGGCAGGCAAACTTGTGGAGGAGATTTGAACTTGTGACTTGTTCATCTTCCGTGCTAGTTTGTGTGTAGCATGTGAGATAGTGCTGAGAGCTGTGAGAGCTTTGTGCTATGTATTGTTACATGTTCTCTATCATTATAATATACAGATAGTTGGGGGTTTTCAGTTGTATGCTTTCCCCATTACATACTGTGTTATATGTGTGCTTGATTATGTTTTAATGTGCGCATGTGACTGCTTCTATTTCCGCATATTGATGATCAATTGTAGAAGAGGTTATGTATTATGCATGAAGCTTAAATAGTGTGTAATCAGGATAATCTCAGTGAATAATTCAGCTATTATTCAAATTTCACATAGAGTATAACCAGTGAAGTGTTGGTAAGCCCATGTTTCCTGAGTACAACTTGAGATATTGTCTTTGAAAATTCTTGAAAGTCTTCTTATTAAATTTAAACTAAAGAATTTTATGGTTAGCCCTGTCCTCTAGTTTGTCTCCAATAATTGCTTTGAAAAGTTCCATTAAGAATATGCTGAAAGCATGTTAGATTCAAAGTTCTTACTTGATCTTAAGATATTATTTATTTTATCTTAAAATGTTTTCCTTTGAGTATGCTGAAAGCAAGCTAGGTTAAAAGTCCTTACTTGATCTTAAGCTGCACTTTGTTTTCCTATATGTTTGCCTCTTTCACCACACTTTTATGTTCCATACCATAAATCAACTTAAAGATATCCTTTGATATAGATGACTTGCCCCATGGACCATTCTTGAAACTTGTTGTGCAATTAAATCCTTTTGTGACTCCATAGCCCAATGGATTAATGTTGTTCCTTACTTATCCTATCAGCGGAACCATTCTGTCGACTTACTCACACCTTCACCCTTCAAATTGACTTCCTTCATTTTGATGATATCCTACCCAACCAAACAAACAAAACCTTTGTACTTCATAACTAGCCTAATATCATATCATAAGCCTTAAAGATCATATATTTGAAAGAAACACACATAGAGAGATCCCTCTCTGAATCTAGGATGGCTAGATCCTTAGATTCCAAAGCGGTTTTGATGAAGGCTCTATAGCGTTTGTACTTGCCAATCTTGCAAACTAGAGAGACCTAACATATTGGCGACCATACTGGGGAATTTCTGAGTAAAATCCTTAAAACAAAACACTTAGTATTCATTCAAGTAAGATTAGCTTTCTTCAAGCACTACCAACATAATGGTGATCATGATAGGAACTATCTGAATTAGTGGCAGTCTAAGTAACCCTTGGGATTCTAACAGACCCTTGTCAAACCTTGAAGAAATCAGCTAGTGATCCATAGAGTAGACTCTGTTTGGCTCATCACCGTAGCTAAGTGTTGAAATAGGTATAAGACACTCTCACAATCACAGGACTATAAAAAACTCAGAAAACCCAAAACATTTCAGATTGGTATTTAAATCAATCAATGGTGGTGGACCATAAAACATTTTACCTTTAAAAGCTAAAAATTTCCACTTGGTGACTCCACATTTCTGAATTGACCTAAAGACTCCATTGGGTAACCCATTCTATCATAACATCATACAAACTCAGTCAAGGAAACTTTGAGGATTAAGTTTTCTTGTTGAAGATCAGTTAGCCTATTAAAGATTGTCATACTTGGTTGAACTTTTCTTATCATTGGGTCTTAAAACACCACATAGTGGCTTCTAAAAGAATTTATACTAGAGCCCACCCTGACCCAAATCCTCCTGAGATAGTTGATAATCCAGAAAGTATCATTAGGAAATCTCATAAATCCAAGACTTCAACTTTTGTCAGACCAATTCATAGAGTTGATTCTGTCCCTTAAAATTTCTCAGCTCTGCAAGATACACAAGTTGACTTACCATTCATAAGAAACCCATCCAGAACCAAGTCACTTAGTGATATAGATCAGATATACTTTGAGCCTACACACTCACCCCAACATAGTGGTGAACACTGATAGAAGAGAAACCACCCCACCTGATTTGCATTTCATTCTTAATTTTGGGTTCTCCCATCCTAGATCTGCTCAACAGTCTCTTGCTGGTCCAAGTACTTCTGTTATCCATACACCCACTGTTCAAACTACTCCATTCCATCATCCCCCTTCTATCTTACTTTCTCCACCTGTAAACCCCCCATTTTTTCCACAACCTCCTATCATGGCTACATGGTATGCCCCTCTAGTCCTTCCTTTACCTTTAGTCAATCTGCCACAGGACTATCAGTCCAAGTTTCCATTATATGATGCAAGTAGTTCTATTACTGCTTTACAACATGTGGAAAATATGAATGACTATTTTGATAGAAATGAGATAGATGATGAAACTATCAAACTCAAATTTTTTGCTCAAAGTTTAGGGGGAGAAGCAAGAAAATGGTTCAAAAGCTTAACCCCTAATAGTATTAATGACCTCTAAGCTTTTCATCAGACATTCCTAAACAAACGGGAAATTAGGAAAAACCATCTCCAAATACTTTCAGATTACAACAACCTCAAGAGAAACACCGGGGAAAGTGTTCAAAATTATTGCACTAGGTTCAATAGTGTTTATAACGCACTACCCCCAGATTTGAAACCTCCACAAGGCTTAGCTTTGGCCAAATTTCCTGAAGAATTTGATCCTGAAATGGCCTATCATCTAAGAGAAAGAGATCGCTTGACTCTGGAAGACATGCAGAAGGGAGCTCTTGCTATGGAAGTAAATTTGATTGACAAAGGAATGAAAAGAAAGTATTATTTAGGGAGGAAACTACACCTTCCACATCTAGCTCAAAAATAGAAAGAATGATGGAGGAAATGATGAAGAGGATGAGCATATTTGAGAGAGCACAATCTAGAGAAAATCAATCAGCTCCCCAAAACAAAAATCAGTCTCAAAATCAGAATTAGAACTTTAGGATAAATCAACCTTAGAACAGACAAAGAGAGGATGATCAACAGATCAGACCTCATTTCCAAGAAAATTATGTTAATGAGGATGAAGAGACAAATGAACAAATAGAGGATGACAACATAAACATGCTGGGAGTAAGAAATGAGGATTCTGATTTCCTCCATGAAATAAAAAAAGGTTTATATACACTCTATGATGATAGAAGAACAAAAACTGATTATTATGAACAAGACTCTGAAAATGCCATCATAGGATCACCTAAACAATATGACCTGAGAAGTAAACAGAATCAATAAAGTCCCAGGAACAAAACCTCTGATAAATCTGCCAAAAATGGCCTTGAAAATGCTTCCAAAAAGACAGTAGAAAATCATAAAACAGTGGCTATAAGTTCTGATCTAAACAAAGGGGAAAACACCCAAGTCAATGAAAAATAGAGTGTTGACCCTAGCAGCACTAGTATCTCAGCTAATGCTCCTGAAAAAACCATTTTAACTGCTGTAAATAGTAGAAATTAGCAAGCTAATTTTGCTGATCAAGGAGTGACTAACAAGGCTAAATCAAACATTTTAAAAAATCAAATTCCCTTTAGCTTAGAGAACGAGATTTCCAAAATCAAAATCTCTGTCCCACTCACCGAATTAGTCACTCAAAATGTATATAGAGGTCAAATTTTGAAAGCTTTGAACATAGAAGATGTTCATGACACTGTGAACTTAAATGATGATACACCAGAGCTCCTATTCGGACCTAAGATTGAAAGAAAATTTCAAGAAGGAACTACCCCTCCATTTTACATCAGTTTGAACATCCATGATAATATTTTGCATAATGCCATGCTTGATTCTGGAGCATCACATAACCTCATGCCCAAGGTAATAATGGCAAGATTAGGCTTAGAGGTAACCAGACCATACAAAGATTTATAATCTTTTGATTCAAGTAGGGTAAGATGCCTCGGCCTAATAAAGGATCTCTGTGTTAATTTAGCTCATATCCCAACCAAAAGCTTAGTGATGGACATTGTAGTGGCTGATATACCCTCCAAATATGACATGTTTTTTTCAAGATCATGGGGTGTTATGTTGCACGATACTATGCAGATGGATATGACTTATGTCACCATCCCTGTCTTCAGTCAACCTAGAAGACTCTATAGGGGAACACACATGAAATACATGGTGAGTAACCAAGAAAGACCAGAGAATTCTCCTCTCTATTCCATACACATTGACCTTGACTCATTCATTCTTTACAATGATGATATTACTAATGAGTAAGAGTTAGTCCATGAAACATAACCCAATATAGTGGTCACTCCACATCCAAACATAGTGGTAGCCATAGATGAAGAGGAAAATAAGGAGGAAACTAAAAGGCAGTTTGCTAATTCAAAAAATTACAGCAAACAGATCACAGGTCTTAAGGTCCAAAACAGTCATGTATATAGTGTAGATCATGGAAATCAAAGAATAAAACCTCAAAACATTGAAAATCTTGAGGAACGAACCATAGAAAAACATAGTGCAGGCCCCTGTACAGAACATAATGATGAACAAGACAGAGAGGACAGCAATGAAGTAAATGAAAAATTTGAAAACAATCCTCTTTGGAGTATGAGTTTTGATAGGTCTTGCTCTAAAACTAGTGCAGGAGCAAGCATATGGTTACACAACACTAAAAACAATCATGCTGAAGGGAATTCCTATAGATTAAAATTCCAATGTACAAACAACATCGTAGAGTATGAAGCTCTCCTTTTAGGCACACATTTATTGAAATAATTAGGGGCCAAAAGGATAACAGCTCATGGAGATTCAGAATTGATAATTACACAAGTAAATGGGGAATATAGTGCCAAACATCCCAGACTTAGAGCCTATAGAGATGATGCCATGGACTTGTTAAAAACATTTGATGAATTCCAACTTACCTTTGTCCCAAGAAACCAAAATTTCCTTGCCAATGGATTAGCCTTTGTTGTTAGAACTTGTCTAACACCTTATGAAAGCAAGCAATGTACCACCCAAGTAAAATATAGACTAGCTGTCCCAGATAATGAAAATTATTAGCAAGTTTTTTTATGGAGATAAACAAATAGAAGACTTCCTACAGTCCAAAAATGAATTTGAAACACCACATTTAGATTCAGAGTATGAACAAAACTGTCCTACTGAAGAAAACCCACTTATTGAAGAATAAAAGTCTCCAGAGACTGCTGAAATAAATCTGTTAACTAATGAACCCAAACATATGACAGAAAATAGCACAGATTTAGAAGATGAAGACTTAGGAGTACTGCAATCTAAATACCAAAGCTTACCAAAAGGACTGGTCCCTTTAGAAGAATTGTTTGACTTGAATGATGTGGCCAAGAAGCCAAAACTGGAACCCATAGAAACTGAAGTGGAAGAGTGCAACATAGGTAGTGAGGAAAAGCCCAAAATGATCAAACTATCTAAAACACTGCCAGCTCATATTAAACTGAAATACATTGAGCTCTTTAGAGAATTTTCTGATGTATTTGTGTGGCGTTATGAAGATTTGAAATCATATGATACAGAAATAATCTAGCATAAAATACCCCTCAAAGAAAACCAGAAACCTTTTAAACAAAAATTGTGCAGAATCAACCATGTTCAATTACCTCTGGTAAAGAAAGAAATTAGAAAAATGTATGATGCTGGAATTATAGTCCCTGTTAGCTACTCAGAGTGGGTGTCTAATCTTGTATCAGTTAATAAGAAAACATGAGAGATAAGGCTTTTCATTGACTTTAGAAACTTAAACAAAGCCTCATTAAAGGACAACTATCATTTGCCTAAAATGGATCATATCTTACAAAAGGTAGTTGGTTCTAAAAGAATTCTTTTGCTAGATGGCTTCTCAAGTTACAATCAGATTTTGGTACATCCTGATGATTAACTCAAAACAGTCTTTACTACACCTTGGGGTACTTTTATGTATTTGAAAATGTCCTTTGGTTTAATGAATGTTGGTGCCACATTTCATAGAGCCATGGATATTGCATTCTCAGAAGAAATAGGTTACTTCATAGTGATTTATCTTGATGATATAACTGTTTATTCTAAAACAGACGAAGAACACCTAATACACTTGAGAAAAGTCTTTGAGAGATGCATAAAATTTGGGTTATCTTTAAATCCAAAGAAAACACTGTTTGGTCTCCAAGAAGATAAACTTCTTAAACATATCATATCAGAAGAAGGAATAAGGATAGACCCAAAGAGGATCGATGACATATTGCAAATCAACCATCCTAGAAACATCAAGGAACTTCAATCTTTCATTGGAAAGATTGATTTCTTGAGAAGGTTCATACCCAATCTAACTGAACTCCTTAGAATTATGACAAACATGCTTAAAAAAAAAGGAGTTAAATGGACCTTAGAAGCAAAGAAATCATTTGAACTGGTAAAACAAGCACTCACCAAAACACCAGTTCTTATCAGTCCCGATTTTTCAAAAAAAAATTTCATTTTTTCATTTGCATCAGAATACACAGTAGTTGTTGTCCTATTACAAAAGAACTTGAATGTATAAGAGCAGCCCATTGCATTTTTCAGCAAGGCATTAAGAGATGCACCTTTTAAGTACAATATAATGGAAAAACAAGCCTTTGCCTTGGTCAAAGCCTTAAAGGAATTTAGAGTTTACATTTTACATTCCCACATAATAGCATTTGTGCCTCATTCAGTTGTAAAAGACATATTAACCCAAGATTCAGATGGTAAAAGAGGAAAGTGGATTACTGTAATTTTAGAGTATGACTTAGAAATCAAGCCCACTAAGCTCATAAAAGGTCAAGGACTAGCAAAACTTATGGCTGAATCCAAATTTCAAGCTCTTGATATAAACATGTTTAATGCATTAGATGAACAAGAGGAGTTTGCAACTCCAATTATTGAAGATCATTTTCTGAATTCATCTTGGTATGCTGACATTTTGTATGTTTTGGTCAATCTTAATGTCCCTCCTAGTTTTTCTAAAATGAAGGAAAGATTCTTAATGTTGAAAGCTGTAAATTAATGCATTTTGAATAAATATTTATATTGGAAAAATGCTAGTGGATTATTGCTTAAATGTTTTCCTGAGAATGATGCAGATAATATTAAGCACAAGTTTTATGAAAGAGAATGTGGAGGTCACCTCTACTGGAAATCAACTGCTAACAAAATCCTTAGAGCTGGCTATTACTAGCCCACTCTCTTTCAAGATGTTCATAAGATGATTATTTCCTGTCACAAATGCCAAATCTTTGAAGGCAAAAAAAATTTGTTTCCCTTACCTCTGCAACCAATCACTGTTGAAGCTCCTTTTCAGCGGTGGGGTCTAGACTTCATTGGGGAAATCCATCCTCCCTCATCTGCCCAACATAAATGGATCCTCACAACAACTGACTATTTTACCAAATGGATAGAATCCATCCCCTCTAGGAATGCTACAGACTCAGTTATCATTTCATTCCTTGAAAACCATATATTGTCTAGATTTGGTTGTCCTAGACAGATCATAACTAATAATGCTGCTACATTTGGGTCTAAAAAGATGGTAGAATTCTATCATAAATATCATATTATATTGGGTCATTATACAGCTTATTACCCTCAAGGTAATGGGCTGGCAGAGTCCTCAAATAAAATTTTGGTGAACATAATCAAAAAGTTTCTAGAAGATAACAAGAAATCATGGAACAATAAGCTAGTACATGCTTTATGGGCAGACAGATTGACAGTTAAAAATTTAATTGGGATGTCTCTTTACCAGCTAGTTTATGGAACTGATGCAATATTTCCAACCAGTTTAGGAGTGCCAGTCATGAAGCTGATCCAAGAAGTACAGTCTGAAGATGATGATGTGACAAGGAGAATAAACCAGACTATACATCTACAACAAACCAGAGAGGAAGTATACATCAGAGCACAACTACATGAAAACATTAAGAAGTTGTTTGACAAAAGAACTGAGGCCAATGATTTTAAGATTGGTGATAAAGTATTGAAATGGGATTCAAGGAGAAAAGATAAGAGAAAATATGGAAAATTTGATAATTTATGGCAAGGCCCTTATCTTATTCAATATGCCATTGGAAACAATGCATTTTTTCTGAAAGAGTTGGATGGAGTTGAATACTTTGGAGGTCCTATCAATAGTAGGGTTCTCAAACATTATTTTTGTTAACTGATATTTTTAGTTTCAGAGCTTATTTGTTCATTGTATATAACACAACTTTTGAATTTGAAAAAATAAAATACAAAGACAATAGAAAAAGAGAAAAAGAGGGTAGACATAAAAGAAGAAAGGTACAGTCCCATGCAAAAAAAAATAAATGAAAGTGTGCAAGCATAATGCCGCTACTTGATAAAACACTGCTATTTAGTCATACAACTTAATCATGACTAGATAGATTTCAATTTACTGTTGATAGGTTAGTGAAGAAGATTTTCCAAATTGGTTAATCTTGGCTTATCAGTAGATTAGATTATGATAGAAAAAAATGGCTCTAATCTGACCAAAATTTGAGCCAAAAAGAAGAAAAAGAATTGGTTCTGACATGATTAAAATCTGAACCAAGAAAAAATAGAAAAATAACAGCTCAAAAAGATCAAAACCAGAGCTGAAAGAAAGAATGAAGGATGTTTTTTATTTTTCAGATCTTAAGCCTTCACAATTTTGTTTAATTTTATGCAAAATTTCAGTCTATGTGCAGTTTTTTTTTATGCCATAGTCACTTCAGCAAATCAGACAGCTTAATCCTGGTTTGACTGTCTTTTAAATTTCTGTTTTAGAAAATAGAGAATAAAATATGTCAGACAACTTAATCCTGAGAGATAGTGGCTTAGGTAGAGAATTTATGGGTTCAACAGTTTAATCTGGACTCATGGAAGAAATAAGGGTAGATTTAGATTAGTTTTTCCTGTTTTCAAAAGAACAAAATGTTGATGTCAAAGGTTTGCAAGTCCAAGTGCACCTTATGAAGAAAAAATTCTAGGAAAAGTAGGCTGTGTAGGTAGTTGTTTGGGAAATAAATCATTATGTTTGATGTAAGTACTCATCATCTTTTAAAGCAGCATGATCAAAGAAGAAGCAGGTTGTCAATGGATATGGCACAGGTCTGCATCCCAGAGATAAAATTCTGAAGCTCTTGACACCTCCAAGGAGCTTCCATCCCCAAGTGGAGCTGCTTTTAGCCATCAGTAAATTTTGTCACAACAAATGATGGCTAAAACAGGTCTTGAGCCTTCAAGAGATTATTTTCATAGAAAATTACTCATTCTTGAAGCCTTATGGTGTTTCTAAAAAAGCAATCTTCATTGTTGTTCTTTTATTGTTGTTCCTTCGTTTTTGTTCCTTCACTGTTGTTCCTTTACTGCCCTTCACTGTTGTTCCCTTATTTTTTCTACCCCCCGCGTTCCTTGTAAAAAAGGTTTTTTTTCCTTTGTATTTATCCATAACTGGATTTTTACGTTTTAACACTAAAAACCAAAGTTTGCCTGACCTAAAAGCCTTCCCGCTACGCGAAAAAAAAGGTGACATCACCCCGGCCCCACCACATGTTTCCACCGCACATCTTTCTATTTTTCGCGCTCATCCATGACCATTGATCTTCGGCCCAAAGATCTAACAGTCCCAAACACATTTCGTGTTCACTTCACCAATAGAACCAATCGCTCATTTTTGACACGAAATAGGCGGTTTTCGCATGGACACGTGTCAATCAAAGACCTGTATCGCGTTCATTCCCAGCAAAACCGTTTACCACTCATTTCCTGTGCGAAAACCATTCGTGGTTTTCTGAAACCGCCCATCCACTATTTTGCTCCAATATTCAAATTAAACCCTGTTTTCGCAGGTTTTTTCTGCAGAACCTCCTCCGCTTGAAATTTCTCCTCTTCACTGCTCCTTTTGCCCCCTGCCCAGCCTCTGAAAGCAGTTTAACCCAATACGCGTAGGAATTTATGTAATAGTTTGTTTATGTTGCAGGTTTCATGGCGGATGAGCTGTAAAACCATCCCACAGTCACGATAAAGTAACAAAGGGTCAAGGATGACGATCCTCAGGCCAAAATAACGAAGAAAGGGATTCCACAGGTTCAAAATCATGGTTTAACCGGTGTCTCATGAGCATTGGTTATAAAATGAAACCCTCGGCGCGCCAAAGACACATGTACATTAACAAAGGAAACAAAATAAGAACAGTGAAAGACAGTGGAGATTAAAGTTAAAGGTTAAAGTTAAAAAAACAAAGATTTAAAGACTTAACCGATGATTTACAAAGATAAAGACACAATGAATAAAGTAGAGAAATGCTTAAAGGATAAAACAGTCAGCATAAAAGGTTTAAAGGCCCGAAGATGATTATATAAGTCCAAAAGAAATAACAAGGGTTTAAAGCAACAAAGAGAGACAGATCAGTCAAGAAAGCCTCCAAATGCCACATCAGTGAGGTAATTAATCCTCAAAATGCCACCTACTAGCTAATTTACCTCAAAATAATACACAGTTAATGCACAGTCGGAGATATTTTCTAAAAGAAAACTCAGAAGTAATTTCCAGCTACCAAAAAAGCCTCAAAGTCAACAAAAGTTACTAAAGTTGATGAAACTTAATGCAAAATTCAATTAACGAAGTTAAAAACATCAAATAATTTCTCCATTTGGCCCTTCAAAGGACGAGAAGCACTTACTCTGTATTAATTGAACCAATAACCCTTTCTTTCACTCCACCTCCTCATTCTTCTATAAATACTTCTCTAGAAGACAGTATTATGGTGGGTTGAATAATTGTTGAATGTAAATAGCTATTGAGGCTGTTGAATCTCTGTTTTGTAATTGAAGAATGATAGGCTGAGATAAGAAATTTTGAAGCTATAAAGACCCACTGGACTTGAAGAACTGGTTTGAACATCAAATACACAAGCTGATTTCTGGGATCCTGGTCTATGTCAATGGTGATGTTTTTCTTACTGTAATTTTTATTTTTCTCATGTTTTCCATACTGTCCACTTTCTCTGATAAAGAACAGCAAATATAGATTAGGGTTTACTTCTAAAGTACCCTAAATCTCACTGATAAATTTTTATCTTTATGTTTTCTTCTATTTGTGTTTTGAGGATAATTCAATAGAGTATAACCAGTGAAGTGTTGGTAAGCCCATGTTTCCTGAGTACAACTTGAGATATTGTCTTTGAAAGTTCTTGAAAGTCTACTTATTAAAGTTAAACTAGAGAAGTTTATGGTTAGCCCTGTCCTCTATTTTGTCTCCAATAGTTTCTTTGAAAAGTTCCCTTAAGAATATGCTGAAAGCAGGTTAGATTCAAAGTTCATACTTGATCTTAAGATATTCTTTGTTTTATCTTAAAATATTTTCCTTTGAGTATGCTAAAAGCAAGCTAGGTTAAAAGTCCTTACTTGATCTTAAGCTGCACTTTGTTTTATTATATGTTTGCTTCTTTCACCACACTTTTATGTTCCATACCATAAATCAACTTAAAGAGATCCTTTGATATAGATGACTTGCCCCATGGACCATTCTTGAAACTTGTTGTGCAATTAAATCCTTTTGTGACTCCATAGCCCAATGGATTTATGTTATTCCTTACTTATCCTATCAGCTGAACCATTCTGTCGACTTACTCACACCTTCACCCTTCAAATTGACTTCCTTCATTTTGATGATATCCTACCCAACCAAAACAAACAAAACCTTTGTACTTCATAACTAGCCTAATATCATATCATAAGCCTTAAAGATCATATCTTTGAAAACAGCACACATAGAGAGATCCCTTTCTGAATCTAAGATGGCTAGATCCTTAGATTCCAAAGCAGTTTTGATGTAGGCTCTGTAGCTTTTGTACTTGCCAATCCTGCAAAATACGGAGACCTAACAGAACTAACATGCAATAACTATTTATAGCAAATTATGAGTTATCTGATTGATCACTTCATGTGTATTAAATCATATTTAATTCATTGGACCTCTCACTAGCTCATCCATCAATTAGCCTACTAGTTAAACTGATGTTATCTCAAATAATTGAGTTAAGTAACTACAATTCACAAATAACTCAACCAAGGCTCTTAAAAAGCCAGAGACACGCTACATGTCTCTAATTTGACCCTCAACTCGAATTAACTAAGCTAACTGTGTCTTCATGACTTAGTTAACACTTACAAGTTGTCATGTGATGTGGAATTACAATTTACTTCTAATTTAATTAAGAGAAAATTAAACTAGAAGCTTCATGGGTGCCATTTTCAATATTTCTTGTTGCCAATTTCAACACTCTCTCTCAAAAAGAAAAGAATTCAACTCTATCTCGATCCTATACCTTTGGAACGTTCTGGATGAAACACTTCTCTCTAGTGTTGTTTACTACTACAACTTATGAAATTGAAAAAGAATCCAAACTAAATCAATATGATGCATTTGTCTCGAGAGTCTCTGCCTGTTGTTAGCTGTTGCACTATCTATTGAAAAATCTGTGTTGCTGTTGACTTTGCTTTTGTTCCATCTGCACTATTGTCAACTTTGATTTGCACTCTAGTATCTGAATTCTGACTGCATCAATTGCAATTGATCCATGCTGCTATTATGTACTATGGGCTCCCATAGCAATTTATTGATCCATTAGACAAGACATCTCAATGGACCATGCCCAAATTTCTTCTCTTGGGATTATGTCTTCACATCGCCCCACCTCTCACCTGGAGGTATGACTACATGTGCTCCCTCTACCCACCTGACTTGAAATTTCCCCCTACCTGAGGTCTCTTCTTGAGTGGATGCCTCCACTTGGTCTCCTCTCTAGTTCTCCAATTGTAGCTACTCCACACCTTCTGAGGCTTCTTTTGAGGCTGCATGTTGAGAGGTAATTTATGCTCCCTCTCAATCACAAAGCCTCTAACATTTTATTTACTCCTAAAATATTTGCATGCATCTTCGACCTAGAGATCATACTGGTTCTTGTTTCACACATCGATTTGTTTCATTTGTCCCATGGCGATGTGTCTAAGGAAAACCTTTCCTTTTATAAATATCACATCATAACCACGATCTTCCAATACTACTACAGAAATAAGATCCTTCTTTAGTCGTGGAACAAAAAAAACATCTTTGAGTCTGAGAGGGGAGACAGTCTCCCACTAAAAGGTAGCTGTACCTATGTTGGTTGCACTATACCTCCCATCATCTCCAAACTCTATGTTATGTTGAAGGTCCTTCTCCTCCAAGTCAATGAAAAGATATCCATTCCCAGTCATATGGAACGAGGCACCACTATCGAGATACAAAATGCATCCCATTACAATGTTGGCAATGCATGCAATTAGAGTAAAATCAAGCTCGAACTGTGAAGCTAGAGCTTCACCTGCTGCTGCAATTGCAAGCTCCTTCTTGCTTTCCTTCTGTGGACATTTCGTGGCATATTTCCCATACTCGTGATAGTGAAAACACTTGATCTTCGGCAAGTCTCTCTTGCCCTCTGTGCCTTGGGACTTCTTTCCCTTGGATTTATTTCCTTTTTCAACTAATGCAAAATCTTCTTCTTTTTCTTTGGAAGAGGTCCCGTCTCTGGTGCTCCACCTTATCTCTTCTTGTACTAAGTCAGACCACAATCGCTTCCACTCTGGTAACTTCTCCCTCCCATTTACCGAAACCTAATAGTTGTGCCAACTATTGGGAAGGCCTAGAAGATCTAGGCTCACCAAATCATCCTTGGGAACAGTAACACCAACACTTCCAAGATCATCTCTAAATTGGGTGAACTTCGTCAAGTATTTTGGTATTGTCTTGCCCACCTCCATATTGATCTTTCTGAGCTTTTCCTTCAATGCTAACTTCTTGTGGTCATTGTTATTTTGAAACAGATTTGCTAAGGATTTCCACATAGCATGTGGATTTTCCTTACAATGGAGGTTCAATACATTATGATCTCGAACACATTCTAACAGAATCCTTCTCGCCTTTTCTACATTCTTCTTCCATGCATTAAGATTTTTGGCATCTGCTGTTGCGGGGTTGGGAATATCGTTTTCTATGATTTCATTCAATTTGTTGTCCTCCAACATTGCCTCCTTCTTGTCATTCCATGCTATGTAATTCAAACTATCCTCAAGGGAATATTCAAGTCTCAATCCATAGAAAGACATCTTGATCAGTTGTTGGTCCTCAAGAATAAATCTAGAAATTTCATTCACCTATTCAAAAAAAACTTGAATTATTCTCTTTTATTGTGATTCTTGGCCCTCTGATACCATGTAGAAATATATAAATAGATTCAACTGATATTTTAATATGTTAAAACCAAACACTGAATCAATTCTAAAAATTGTGGAAACCAATTATGATCGCACAATCACATGAACAAGAAAAGAAAGAATTTCAATCGCACAACACAAGATGTATCTAGGGAAAGCCTCAGCTAAAAACCCCGCTATATATATATTGTAGAAATTCAATAACATGAAAAAATACAATGTGATTTCTCATCCTGATAAACGTCTGCACTTTTTTTACTATCTCACTTTGATCCTGCTCTGATCTAAGCAATTTTGGTCCAATATTTAATCACTTTCTTGCCTCTACCTGACCAGCCATGCTTATGCATTCTGGGATAATTGAGCCCCTATTAATTATGAAATTCCCAATTAATGATTGCGCAATACATCCAAGTCTTCATGATGACCTGATGCATGACCTATACAATTTTCTAATTATACAACTGATAGTTATCTTCCCTTTAACTCCAATCTCAACCAGACCTTCCTTAGAATTGACATGCAAAAAATATTTATAGAAAATTATACTTTATTTAATTGATCACTGCATGTGAATTAAATCATATTTAATTCATTGGACCTATCACTAACTCATCCATCATTTAGAACTAGTTAAACTGATTTTAACTCAAATAATTAAGTTAACAAATTAGAACTCACAAATAACTCAACTGAGCCTCCTAAAAAGTTAGAGACACCCTACATGCCTCTAGTTTGACCCTAAACTCGAATTAATTGAGCTAAATAATTCTTACTGACTTATTTAACACTTACAAGTTGTCATGTGATGTGGAATTACAATTTACTTCTAATTTAATTAAGGGAAAATTAAACTAGAAGCCTCATGCATGCCATTTTCAATATTTCTTGTTGCCAATTTCAACAAGAACACACTTAGGAGCGAGCATTCCTTAACCTAAGTATATTGGAAGAGTCGACATTGCTGATTTAATCAGGACATATTTTTCCAGCTATGTTAAGCTATACTGCACCCCATCAATGAATCTTCTTATAAAATTTGTGCAACATGTCTTCCCAGTCTTCCTTTGAAGAGGAACTTAAGGAAATGGGTATTCCTAAATATTTGAAGGATTTCTATTTGGTTTGGACCAAAAACCCCAATACTGTGGCAAGCTTATGTAATGTTACGTATGAGAAATTCCATCCAAAGAGTTGAATTTTATGTTTATTAACTTGACCCCATGACAAGTGAAAATATAGATCTAACACAATTTTGAAACTTTTTGCTATAATTTTGGAGGCTCCTCTGAACAAGGTTGTGTCATCTACAAACTTTGAATGATTGATATTTTTAACATTTCTAGTGATGTTGATTTCTGACAAGGAGTCAAGGCTTCTTTTCTTTTTGAGGTGCCTGATGAGACTTTCAGCCACTGGAATATACAACAGGGGTGACATGGGGCTTGTCGAAGCCCCTCGAGGCTTTGAAGATGGGATTTGGCCTTCCATTTATTAAGGGGGAAATCTAGGGAGAGTCTACACATGCTTTTATCTAGGAAAAAGATTGAATATAAAAGCCCATTTTTTTAAGAATAAGAAAGAGATAAGAGTGACACACCCAGTCAAAGGCGTTTTTCATATCCAATTTGATGTCGAAGCTTGGTTCTCCCTCCTCCTCGCTGGTGTGAATTGCTTCCTGAATGAGGATTCTATTGTCTAATATATATCTTTGCTTGAGAAAATCTCTTAAAAGAATCCGCTTTAGCCTACTCGCAATGAGCTTAGTCATAATCTTGTATTAGGCATTGCGTAACGATATTGGGTGGAAAAACAAAAAAATTTGATGGATTGGTCTCTTTTGTAATGAGGGCAAGAAATGGGAGTTTTTTCTCCCACCTGTCTTATTTTTTTCCAATGACAAATTTAGCATCCTCACGATATCTCTATTTATCTCATTCCAACACAACCTCTAAGATTTGATGGTGAAACCATCTGGACTGGGTTCCTTTTCTAGATCCATACTCCATATGGCCTCATCGATCTCCTATTCCTCAATCTTTCGGACTAAACTTCTATTCTATTTGTATGATACTTATGGGGCGAATGTGTTGAGGAAACTTTTTTCCTTATCATAATCTAACTCACCACGCACTTTGTATAGAGCTTGGAAATAATTATAGGCTTCCTCCTTAATTTCTAAAAAAGAGGTGACCCTTTCCCGTCTTTCTGGGGCCATTTTCCTTACTCTATTCCTTACTTCCTTGACCTTGGTTTGCTTTTTAAAATAATTTGTGTTCTTATACCCTACCTTAATCCATGTGGTTCTTGATTTAAGGCACTAATAATCCTCTTTTATACACTTCTGGAAGTATTGGGAGTTTAGTTCTTTCTCCCTTTCTAAATTACTTTCGGTAACCTCATAATTCTCCATCATTGCGATGTGATGATCCATTTCTTGCAACATTCTTTGTCTCTTTTTTCCTGAAGGAATGAAGGAGTCTCTGACCCATTTTCGCAACACCCTTTTGACCTCCCTCAATTTTGACTCCCACACAAAAGTGGGTGATCCAACAATATTTAGATTCCATGCTTTCTTATAACATCCTTAACTCCATCTTCTCTCAGCCAAACTAGATTGAACCTGAAGGGGATTGGTCCCAAATATTCTCCTTTCTCGATTATCAGCTTGATTGGGCAGTGGTCTGATTTTCCCTGAGGCATGATCTCTTAAAAACAATCGCGCACCGATAATACCCTCGAAATGTGTATTAGGAAGCAGTACGATGTTTCAATGACGTGTTGTCCCCTACACCCTTTATTCATCCACGTAAACCTCCCTCTTTGGGGCTTGACATAAATCATATCGCACACTAATAATATATCCTCTAATCTCTCTTAGAACGGATCACAAACTGGTGGACCTCCCTTCTTTTCCTATGCAAATATCATAGTGTTGAAATCTCCTCCAACTATATAATTTTGATGTCATTGTGATTGTTTAATAATATGAGAAATTATTCCCAAAATTTTCATTTTCCCCATATATGACCAAAGCATATATATTCTCCAATCTAATTTTATCCCTGATTCTTATTTCTTACAACTCCAATGTTATCTAATTCATTGTCATATGTACCACCTTGACTATAAATACACTTGGGTCCCAAAATGTGCCTAGTCCATCGGATGCTCCCCTTGAGATTTAAGCGATCCCTCCACTATGTTTCCAGAAAATCTTGGAGGCTTCCATGAGCTTTGTTTTCTGTAAAACCACAATTGTAGGCTTATTCATCTTAATCAAATCCTTTATTACAAAGGATTTTTTTGGGTCACCCATTCCCCTCACATTCCATGATATCAACTTCATCATTTTGTATTTGGAGAATGGGATTTACTTCCTCCATCTGCATTTTTTATTCCTCCTTTTAATCCCAACCCCAAAAATTTCAACACATCTAAGATTTGGCATTAACTTCCCAATATTTTATTGGTTTCTTCCTCATTCTCTCACCTCTCCTTCTTATAGTTTCAACCCCATTTCTTTGTTGTGCTTCAATTTTTTGACTGCTTGCATCTTCAATAATTGACCCTTGAAGCTCTGAGTTTCTAGTCAATATTTTCCTAGGACCACCTCAGGCCTGTGTTGGTTCTGTAGACGAGGTATCCAAAGGTTTGATTTGACCTAAGCCCATACCAAGATCATCCTTTTTCTATTATGTTTTTTCTTGGGCTTTAGCGTTTATATGCTCCTCTATTGTTACAGTTGTTTGTTTCTCCCGGTCATGTCTTCGTTCTACAGGGTTACAAATCTCTCCTTCCTCTTGGTTGTCCTCATTTTCCTCTTCCTCATATGACGTCTCTAGTGTTTCATTTTCTTCTTTCCTTGTTTTCCTTCCATTCCCTGTAGCACCTCGAAAGGATTGTTTGAGGAGGTAGGGGAATCATGTCTTGGGGTAGCATGATATGTTGTCGACATGCAATGATTTACCTTCTTCCTTTGTATTTTCCATTTTTCCTCGTTTTTAGCCTGAGTATCTTCCCATGTTTTTTCCTTCATACAATCCCTCGCGAACTATCCATACTTGTGACAATATTTACACTTGAAGGGGAATTGGTCATAATCTATAATCTGTGTATGCTTCAATTCTCCCATTGTTAACGGGATCTCTGTTGGGAGGATTTTTTCCAAATCTACCCCGACACATATTCTTGCATATGTGAATTTCCCTCGTTTAGGTTTTTCTCTATTAATATATCTTCATACCTTCTATCCTATTGCATAGAGGTAGTCATCTCCCCAACACGGAAGAGGAAGTCTCGGAAGTTTCACCCATACCGACATTGCCATAGGAATTCCTCCCCTGGATCAAAGTCTATTGTCCACTGATTCAAATACACCCATCTAGCCCTGAAGAAGTATGATATGTTTCTAAATATTATCTCCTTATTCTCCCTGAGCTTGAAGAGGAAACCAAAATACCCATTATTAACTGAGTAGATCCCCAACTCACTTTTCATCTTATTTCTCCAAATTTTCTCTACCCATTTCTAATAAGACTTTGAAGATGACCACAAACCAATGAACTTCCTGATGAAGGCCCGATTTGTATACGCTATTGTGGATCTGTAGAATGTATTGGGCATTGGAATTGCAGGCACATTCTTGACTTTTCTAACAAATTTCAAACCATTCTCCTTCAACTTTTTCTTTTTGGGCATGGTGTCGATCAACGCCTGAAAGGAAGCTATCATCACATCAGGGGATGGGGACGAAGGTGGAGGAGGAGCCCCCCTACCCCCCCTCGCCCGGCCGGCCATTGGACGCTATCATAGTTGCAGAGTGTGCAAAGGTGAGAGTTGCAGAGGGATCTTAATCACAAATCTATCCAGTGTTAAGAGGAAAAACAAAGGTGGTATTTTCACTAATAAAATATAATATAATTCTTATTTAAATATTATATAATAATAATAATATATATTATTTATTTTTTATTATTAGTATTTCTTTAGACTTCTGCATTCTTTATTTTCTAATTTAAATATTTTATTATTATTATTATTATTATGAAGAAATGTTTTATAATTTAATATGATTTTTTTTTATATAAATCATTAAATTCAAAAATAACAATAGGAAATTAGATTTTATTTTTTATTTTTGTTTGTTTGTGAAGTTCTCTGTGATCCTCCAGACTTGACCTATGGCTTCGTTTAGCCATCAGTATTTTTTACATGTTAGTGATGACTATATCTACAACTGAGTTTTCTAGAAACTAACTTCCTTATGTCAATATTTCATCCAGAAAACCCTCCTAAAACTTTTTTCACCTTTCTACCTTTTCAGTTCGCCCATGTCGAAATCAAAACCTCATATCACAATCCTATCTAGCTTCAGCCTTATTGACCTGCCCATCAGCTTTAAAAGGCAAATCCACATCTGTTTCAAAAGTCTCCCCTATGTTAGGAAGTGGCGTTTTAGGACATTTCACCTTTGGCAATCCTCAAAAAGCCAAAAAGCCTCCATCTGCAAAAGACCTGCCATGACTGATCCCTTACTTTGCAAATGAAATTGACAAACAGCCTTAAGTCGCGCCACTCATATTCCTTAGGTCTCAGCACTGCATAAAGCCCAATCTCAAGCTGACTAGTAGGTTTTTCACAGTGTTCTATGGTTTCTACAAAGGCAGGAAATATAACCTCATCTCAGGAGGAATTGCTTGATCTACACTTAGAGGAACAACTGCTTCTAAATGTATTGTGAGCCTGAGATGAAGCTGCAAAACAAAAGTCACTCATCAGGACCTTACAGCTCTTTCCAGCATGAAAATCACAGTAAGAAAGGGTCGCCACTGTCTCAGCAAAATGGTAAATTGTCAAGGCCCACAACCTCCTTCAATTACAAGCAGAGGGTTAGGGCGCCTCCTTCATACATAAGCAGAGGGCGCAGGCCAGTGTTGACTCAGAAGGTTGCAAAAGTCCAGGTTTGCCTTTACTAAAACAATGAAACAATATCTTCAGGTTTCATGAATATAGTTGATGACCATAACAGGAATATAGTGGAAATATGATAAAGCTCAAAGGAAAGGAGATTTTGGCCAGATAAAGGAGCTCATTTCAGACTTGCAAACCAGGTGAATTGTTGAAACTTTAGAAGGCCTGTCATCAGTAAACATTCCAAAGCATAAGTACCCTGTCTATCCACAAGATCAAATAGAACAGATGGTAACCAATGCCATTACACAGGCAGGAGAAAGGTCTTGGTTTTTCAAGAAAGCACTGACCTTCATAGTTACAAAGGTTATTTGTCAAAGTAATCAATCATGAGATGAACAAGCCAAATATCTCAATCAGCCTTAGGACAGTACATGGAAACAGTATTACTCTGGCTAGGTTTTCTGCTGACACACAATGATGCTTGCAAGTGAAGATGCTAAGACTGATGTTTTCCAAGTGGTTTACTTACCATCACGTTCAGAGAAAGGATGTCTCGAAAATAATTGTTAAAAAACCTTCAAATACCTTACCTAATGAAAAGCCTCCTCCATGCATGAGTAGATGGCCAAAGCTACTACAGGTTGCTGAAACTGATTGATACAAGAAAGCAGTGGAAGGATGCCAAAAAGGAAGAAAGGTCATTACACAGATGAATGATAGTGCTGATAATGTAAAGGTATTGATACTCCTATTTCAAAGATCTATCTGTCAGACAATACATCTAGTGGAAAGGAGAAAATATTGAACATATTGTATGCTATGAATAGACAAAGAGGCAGTTTGATAAATGGTCAGTCTTTGAGTTTGAGGCAAGTGCATTCCTCCCACCATTCAAAAGATAGATATATCATCAGTAAGGTACCTTCAAGCAGGAAGTTGTTTGAAACAAAAAAGAGGCGCCTTTGAAATTGAGAAGCCATATGCAAATCCAAGTTGGGTCAGTGAACTTGGCACCTTTTGTGTTTAAAGATTGGAGAAAGCAGTCAAAGGACCGAAGATTGTCAAAACAGGCCTACAAAATCCTGTCCTATCAGCAACAAACCTATTTTAGGTATCTCATTGGCAATTTTATAACGTTGTGACGGAAGTAATGAAGAATTTGTTGAAGTTGCTTAGGTTCAAAGCCCGGGGGCAGAATCAAGGATCGGGTGTATATATTCAAATTACAAGCCCAAGGTTTAAACACTAAACAAAGTTAAAAATTAATGTTCAAATGACCGTTGGGATGTTTGTTTGAAAATGATATAAGTTTGAAGTGTGAGAGTGGGAAATTCACTTTCAAAAAACTAGAGTCAAAATCCCGTGCATCCACAGCATCAAACAAGCAAGAAAACTGGGCGAAAATTCACAAATTTTCACTCAGAGGCGGCGCGACGTGCCTGGGATTTGGCGCGACGTGCCTGGGCATCATTTTACAAAGGCTTTCAACACCGGCGCGACGTGCCTGTAGGTGGGCGCGACGTGCCTGTAGGTGACCGCCCGACCACACGACAGGCCGACCCGACACGTTCCTTTTGCGCGACGGGTTTTCTCCAGAGGTTGTCGCGCGACTTTTCCAAGCTATCCAGGGTTTCTTGCATCCTTTCAAGCGAGCATCCATCAAATTCGAGGTATTTTTATGAACTCCCATCGATTGCAAGGTGTTGATAAGTGACCAAAATGTTTGAAAACCCCAGACCTTGCCATTATTGCTAAAAACAAAAGCAGCTTTTCTACACAGTGAGATGAGGTAATTGCAATACGGGGTTTTATGGTTGAGAAACAGTTTGTTCATTTTCAAATCAATCTAAGGGCAGAGGTTGTCTTGTGAAGGACTGTGTTTTAAATTAAAAAGGGACTTTCGTTGCAGAAATACAGACCTAATTCTAATGAAGAACCTTTCACGCTATCATCCATACATTTCCACACTACTAAAACAGTGAAGTATACTCAGTGAGGGGGTTTGACATTTTTATTGTTTTGAAAGAGAAGACTCTGGTAATCCCTATCTAAAAAGCTTGTTAGTCTTCTAGAAGCTCTGTCATTTTACCTCAGCCCTGTGTTCTTGTTGTCTAGACCTGTGTATGGTGACTTGCTTGATGAACAAACAGTGAAAGGAGGACACACTCTTGCACAGGACATAATTGTTGGATGTTTGAAAGTTTCCTTGAACAGGGAGTTTTTTGTGTTAAGATTGACATCAAAGACTTTAAAAGCAGAGTAGTCAGTGGCATCTTCTCACAGTACACTATTTTAAGCAGATTGCTTTTCACTCACTATATTCTCTCACTGTAAATTTGTTAAAAAGAGTTTCCCAAGGTGAACAATATACTGAGGAGCATAGTTCGTGGATGGGTTTCTAAACTTTGAAGGCAGAGATACCAAAGTGGTATTGTATTTCTCAAAACTTTCCAAAGGTGCAGAGTCATTTTCTAAAAAGGCAGGGTTGTTAGTGATTGGGCACTTGTTGATGATCAAGTTTACATTGAAGCCAGATGTACAAAGATGGTGATTGACTTCTCAAAATTCATGAGTGGAAGGTGTTTTCCTTAACACTGTGGGCTAATTTTTCACCTAACCAAAAGATCTCCTTTCTTTTCCACTGTGTGGTCTCTACAGAAATCTGCTAAACAGAGGTATTTTTCAAGATGAATGATCCGAAGAGCAGGGTGTTAATTTTTGAAGTTTGGTTTTGAAGACACAAATACAAGTGTAAGCTGGCCTCTAACAAAGTCACAAGAGGGGTGATTGTTCAAAACTGTGCACAGGGAATCTACAAAGCAGTTACCTCATATTTTACACATGGTACCATTGTTAAGAAGGTTACATAGCTGAAGTGTATCCAGATTTGAAGGACTGTTGTTACTAAGTGCAGAGGTGGCTTATTCAAGGAAGCATTATTACATTTTATTCAAAACCACATTGTCTAAACTATCCAAACAGTGTAGTGGCCAGTTTCAATCCAACAGAGCATTGTTCATATAGTGAAGGCAGTTTGCCTCTTCCAAAGCTTGTTTCAAAGTCAGAATGCCTCCAAAACGAGATCACAAAGGCGTACAACATAAGAGATATGAGCCTATCTCCATAGAAGAAATCAATGCTCACCCATCAGTGCTTTTCAATTTCCATGAAGTAGGCTGTCTTGAATTCTGTCAGAGGATAGAAGAAGTCAAGAGTTTCTCGCCACTTACACATTTGTGCGCTTTGAGATTCAAGAACAAACACTTCCAGTTAGCAGGTCTTGACTTCAAAATCTCTCCAAGGTATGTATCCAAAGCTACCAAGATCCCGTATCATGGTGAAAAGTGGTTTAAACAAGCGCATCTTGATCTGGAGGATTATAAACCTTTCATCAAGCTTGAACATAGGGAAACCATCACTGCTATTTTCCCTTTCTCCTATCTTCTTGACAGTTATGCTCCACTGATGAAGGCCATAATGAGATATTTCACTTGTGAAGGGAGGTTTAGCCAAATTTTTGCCTATCATGTTCGCTTGTTGATGCATTTTACTAGAAGCAGGCATTTAAACCTTCCATACTTTTTGTCCAAAAGCATAGAGAAAATGGCAGCTATTGTCCAAAAGAAAGCTCCACCTCAGCAAATCCCTTCTCTCTTTCACCATTCCTTGATCAAAATCATCTTCTTACACCAGCTGGAGAAGAAAGGGGTTTCATGGGATTCATTCATCAGCCATGCCGATTTCGCCACTGTCCCTCATGTTCATGTGCCTCCTACTCAGCCTGTCCATCGCCCAGTGCCTTTATCTAGTAGGCCTACCCCTAAAAAATTCAAGATGATCACTGGGCAGCCAAGTAAACAGGGAGAAGGAGAGGGCAGTGAGCCACAGGGAGAAAAGGAGGATGATGAGCAGCAGCAGCCAGATTTTGAGGGACGCAAAGAAGCTTGGATACTTGGATATCATTGGGATGCTCTCGAGGGAGGTTGATGAACAGCAGCAAATACAGGAAGAGGAACAGCAGCAGACAGAGGTTGATGAGCAGCAGGTTGAGCAAACAATTGAAGCATCTTTTGAGCCACAAGCTGGACAGGATGTTGAGGAAGGACAGCAAGCTGAAGCTGCCTCCTTGACAGTGACCAAAACTGTTCCTAAAAAGAGGAAATTGCCCAAAAAGACAACTTCTAGCTTGCCAAGGAGAAAGAGCGCTTGATTGGCCTTCAAAGGCAAAAGTGCAGTTGGAGAAAGTGCCAAGCATGGAGGTAAATCAGCTGTCATCCCTATCCCAAGCGATGACAGTGACAATGAGGCACGCATCCTTGAAAACCTCCTCATTCACAAAGAAGGGAAAATTGAGGTGTTACAAGAAGATCTTCAAAGGGCGAGGAATTTCAACCATTTCTTGGAGGTTGAAAACAAACAAATGAAGTATCATGCAGCCATTCATGAGGCAAGGGCCATCAAGTACAAAAAGGAGGTAGAAAAGGCGCAAGTAAGAATTGAAGAGCTTATTGGCGAATTTGATGATGAAGAGGAGGAGGACCAGCCTAGGCAAAAGAGGCCTAGAACCATCGGGCTTAGAAGAGCCTTGGAGAAACAGAAAGCTGAAGAACAAGCTCAATTCGAAGCTTTTCCTCTCACTACCCTCTTTGAGCGGGAAATTGAGGAAAACAAGGAAGCATGGCTTGAGAGGGCTAACCAGCATTTGGAGACAAAGCTTGAGAAGGAAAACAGGGATCTTGGGCTACAGAGAAAAAGGACTCTTCACTTTCAGAAGCTAAATCAGTTTGCCAGGCGAAAATTGAAGGTAGCACAAGAAAAATTGAAGAAATTAAAGGAGAGGCGCCTAGCACGGAAAGAAGAAAAAAGCACATCAGCCCTTGATATTTTGGCTTCAGCTTCGGAGCATGTCTCTATGGACCTTTGAGGGTCATGCATGCCAATTTTGGGCCTGTTTCGAAAACTTTTTGTTTTTTGGCATTTTTGGGGTTTTTCGCCAAAAACTCATAAATGCGCCATTTCAGTTTGATGAGTTGTCAAGGGAGGAGGATGATCCCAATAGGTTCCATAATTCCATGAGCAGATCTCCAGCGATTTTCAGGGCATTTGAAGATCATTCGCCCCCTCAAATTGGCGAAAAACAGCCTCATTTTGCACATTCTGCCCGCCATATCAGCAGCCTGCTATTTTCTGGGTTTTTGCACACAGGTACAGTTTTGAGAGACTTTCAGAGATCAGATTGAGATGATTCCACTTGCATTGGAAAGAAGACACAGAGAGCTTTCCAACAAGCCATCATGAGCCCCATTTCGACATCGTGAAGGCTTCCATTTGCATCCAGCAAGTCAGGGGACCTTTTTCAGGCATAAATATGAAGTATTTTTGTAATTTTTGAACTCCAAAAATCTGCTTTTCCCAAATGTGCGTTAAGCTATTTTTATCATTGGAAAATCATGTAAAGTCAATATAATTTCCATTTTTAGCAGTTTTTTAGATATTTTATGGGATATTTTGTGCCTTGGGCTTTGCAAAGCCTCAAGGACAAGTTTAGATATTTTGACTTGGCCAATGGGATAGCTAGTTGCTCCATGAGGTTTTCCTCCCTCAAGCCTATTTATCCCATGGTTCTCATTGTAAATCAGAGGCTGAACTTGAGAGAAGAATTAATGCATTGGTCATATGAGCTTTTAAGAATACACTTGAGTTATGATTTTTGGACTGCCTCTTGGATGCTTTTGAGGAATGTTGAAGGCTTGTTGATGGATTCCTTGACATGGTAGAATGGTATAGTGTTTCTTAATGTGTTTTGTCTTCTAGTTTTCACTCATAATTCATTTTTCTTGCTGCTATAGATCAGTAAAGATTGATTTTGAGACATGCCCATGGAGGCACCTCAAAATCCCTGAATCTTCATAGCTTGATGTTTTCTTCTCCCTTAGTTATGCTAAAGAATTCTTAGTTGCTCTTTAGTAACCTAAGGTTTTGTTGCTAAGTTTTATTCATCAGTTCCATGTATGTTGAGTAGGATGTATGGTTTGCCCTACCTACCTATCAGCTGCCCATAGTTCTATCCATAAAACTTTCTCTTTGACTGATTTGTTGCTCATTTTGTTGAACCAAGGAGGCCTAGTCCCGATCTAGCCCTTTGCCTAAAACTATGAAAACTTATTTGTCCAAGTGCCCAATGACTTAGAGACTATGTTTAGGCGTTCCGGCATAGTTTATGAGTTGTTAGTTTGTCTCATATGTTTTCCCCAAAGTCTGATAGCCTTTTCCCGAAGTTAGAGAGTCTTATACCTCTATGTATGGCTGGAATGTTTGATTTCTATGTTTTAATTAGCTTATAGTTATTCCTAGCATGATTAATGGCTTGCTATTACATGTTTATGTCTGCTATTTACTAGTTTGCACTTGAAATCCCTTGTCTTTCACCAACTTATTGTTCATTTAATCCATTTTGCCTAGAGATCCCTTCTATTGTGAATCAAATCGGCCCTACAGCAGCTTTACATCATCACCTCATAAGCTTCCTTGACCTGTTTGACCCCATAGCCCAATTTATCTACATCTTGTTATCCAGTTTATGTATTTGATCAATTTCATTCCTCACAAACTTAAAAAACCAAAAAACTAAAAACATACTTCATAACTAGCCTAATATCAGAACAGTGCAAGTAAACACACCGACATCTTTTACATATATAGAGAGAGCCCTCTCTGAGTCCAGGAAGGCTAGGTCCTTGGGCTCCAAAGCTTGGTTTGATGTTACATCGTCATTTGGCTAGCCAATCGACCAAATCACGGGACCCTAACAGCTCGAGAGTGGGAACCTAGGGGTAAGTACCCTTAGCCACTAGATTTTTTAGCATGTCTCCTCCCTTAGCACAGGGTACAACCACCCCCCTGAGATTTGATCTTGGGTAGCTTTGCTGATAAGGCTCATCTTCAATCGGTTGTGCTAGTAAAACTTGACAAGAAATTATATTTAATTAAAAAAAAAACTTTAAAATTAATAAAAAAAATTAAAATATCTTTATACATAAAATCATAATAAATTTTCATAACAATTACATTTCAAATTTCATAATTTCATATTTAAATTTAATTAATGAACATATACATATTTAATTTATATATATAGAAAATTAGTTGAGAATAATCTAATCTTTTAAAATGTAAATATTTTTTTAACTTTATACTAAAAAAATTAATTTATTTTATTATTAAAATTATATTTATAAATCAATTTTAACTTTGAATATTTTTTATTATCTATAAACAACTAACTACATCTAAATTAATATAATCTCCATCCTTAAAAAAATTATTCAAATAATTTTTTAAAAAATTTAACTGAATTTAAAAAAAAGAAATATTATAATAAGAAAATTCAGATCTAAAAAGCATATTTGAATTATACTTGTCTATCTCCTTTCTATGTAATCACTCCACAAACGTATGGACATGAACATTTTTAATTCATTTTATATTTTTAAAATATTTAATATAGTTTTAAAAATTTATAATGAGAAAATTCAAATTTAAAAAGTATATTGGAATTGAGTTGTTTTTAGTAAGATTTTTTGGAAATTTTTTGGTAAATTTTTTGGATTTAATTTTTCTAAAATATTTCAAAAATTTATTGAAATCACAAGTTTAATAGATAATCTTGTAGAATCTATATATAGTCAAAACATGTTTAAATAACACTACAAAATTTCACTTCAAAATTTTTCGCCCTATTCCAAAAAATCACACTAAAAATAACTCCTATTAAAATTATACTTACCTATATCACATCGCCCTCTCCTCTCTCCATGTAAACACTGACCACACATACATATATTTATGAAAAATTTGAATTCATTTTATATTTTTAAATTTTGGAAAATAGTTTTAAAATATTATAAAGGGAAAATTTCAAATCTAAAAAGCAAATTTGAATTATACAGACCTGTCTCCAATCTCGTCTCCTCTCTATGTAATCGCTGACCACACAAACTTAGACATGAATATTTTGAATTCATTTTATATTTTTAAATTTTTGAAAATAGTTTTTTAATTTGTCATTTGCCTTTTAAAAAATTACTATGTAATTTGAATTTTGAATAATTTAACTGTGTATTATTTTTCTTTCAGTGAAAATTCCTAGGACATACCATGCTTAAATATATTTAAAATTGCACAAAATCTTATGAATATTACTCCTCAATCAAAAAACAAACAAATTGAAGGACAATAAAAACTTTACAAGTGAAAAAAACAAAAACTTAAATAGAAATAAAAACTTTAAAATTGAGCAAATCATGATTCAAACTTTTGTCAAACAAAATCACATGAAAATTCAAAAAGCCAAATCCTTTTTGTACCAGATGAGTATATTTGCTTGCCTTCCTCCTAGAGCATATTACATTAACCACGTGTTGTATATCAATGCAACTTGTATTCGTTGGAGATGGCCTAGGAGAGTAGCTTTCTGTCTTTTTCATAAAATATGGCCTCTCTTTATCATGCAAGGAAGTGGCTGGGGACCATGCTATGCCAATTATCTTCCACTGGGTGGGCCCAGCCCTTACCCACATAGATGCTCCTTTTACTCTAAGTAATAATACATTTTCATTGCATGTGCGGAATTTGGGTTTCCATCGCAGAGATCACAAGTTTAAATACTTGTAGTTGTTATCCTCTCTTTTTTGCAACCATTCTCTCACTTTCTTTTGCATTTCATTCATTCATTCTCTGTGAACTTCAGTGCCTCTAGCTTGCTTCCTTCACCGAGTAACTCATTGAGTTGAGTCCATAAAGCATTAAGAGTCAGCTATGCCCACTTCTACTCATTCGAGAAGGAACATCCCCAAAAGAGGGCAGGTGAAGGTAGCCATTGCCTCTTCTGTTGCCCACTCCATCAGATCGCTGTTAAGACCCACCAAATCCTTCAGCTATTCTATGGCTTCCGCTTCCTCTTCCTCTTCCTCTTCGCCAGCGACTGTAGATCGTTTCTGGGTACAATAATTGAAGTTGCAGATGAAGATGGACTTATCTCTATAATGTTATTACAGAAGAAAGGTTCCTCCATTAACAATGCAGTGATTCATAAGTTAAGATCGGAGTAGAATCCTTAGCTCTGAACTCCAAATCATTTGGTCACTTGCCTTACCCTGTTTCTCGGATTTGGGGCCGTCCAACACCAATAGAGTTTACTCTGTATAGATTAACTAAATATGAAGAGGGGAATTTTTTTCTGCTATGGCTTTTCCAACTAGTTGGAACTGGAAAGCTGCAAATACAAAATTTTGTTGATTTCATATTTTGAATAGAAAGAAAGGGCATTTTGATGTTAATCTCCTTATCTGGTCTCTTTAAGAGATTTGTACATTTCCCAATGATCAAATTTTTTATATTAATCTCTTTGATTTTTGATATTTTAATGTTAATATTATTTATCAACTCACCTCCGTGTTTTGTTTTTATTCCAGCTCTATTCTGCTCACATTTTATTGCAAAATGTAAACATGCATTTTGATGCCATGACAAGTCCAACTTTATAGGGTTAATTTATACATTAATTTGTATGTATTGGTAGAATGTGCAAAGGTGAAGATGTGAGAAGGATGTTGGACTTTCTCATATAATTTTGGTGATTGTAAATTAAGTTTTGTAAATTTGGGTGCAGGCTTTCTTTTTTTCTTTTCTTTTTTCTATTTTTGGTTTATGATTTCAGAAATTAGTGACCTTTATATCAAGGAATATTTGTAGAAGGTAGATATATTCGAAACAATTACTTACTATCAGCTGAAACAATCACTTACTACCAGCTCAACCACAGAACGTCTCCAGTGTGGTGAGAGAATTGATTGTAGTAACTTTTCAATAAAAAAAATGTTTTTAGGACAATCAATTAAACTAACCCTCTGGGTTAAATATGCTTGCAAATTGTAACTCTTTTGGAAATATTTTTATTGAGAAGAGTTTGCACTGGTTGGTGTACAGTGAATTTCACAAAACATGAAGGATCACAAAACTGTATGGAAAAATTGGCTTTCCATGTACTTTTATCTTGGACATTGAAATATTTGAGAGTTTGCATTTCTTTCTCCCATTTTGTCAGTATTTATCATAGTTCAAATAAAATTTTAATAATTGTGTAAGAAATATTATGTTACCAATTTTATCACTAGCAATTGCACCACATGTTGCAAAGAAATGTTGTAATGAAGTAGCAGAGGAAAGAGTAGCGTAGAAGAAAGAAGATGTTGCAGAGAATGAGCCATAAGAGATCGAGGGGGTTCAACACCTATGAAAACTTAAAGTTCGCAAATCTAATCACAAAAATCAGTGCAATAGAGTTAGCAACACTAAATATCACAGAGGTCGCGCCATCAACAATGACTACCTCTGCCTAAAACCCCACAGATGTATATGTCAGTGAACCCCAATGCACATGTCTTTTTCTAGAAATTATAGCTTTAGTTTGAAAAATGCTTCACATAAACCTTGCGTTAAGTTTCTATAGGTCCAAAAAAATCATTGTGCAACAAAAAAGAATTATCTAATTTTAATTTTCGATCTTGAATTCTTTCAAGAAAGAATTTGAAAACTTGTTCATCATCCATAGGGTTATATCTTCACCCAGTCGCAAAAACCCGCCATTAAACATTTCATCTTACATCTAAGAGAAATAAACCATTTGTCGATTTCAAAGCACTGCCACTTAATGACAAACATCATCATCAAGCTAGTGACATGATCAACCATGTATTCAAGTCAAGTAAGTGATGAAACCAGTCAATTCCAACATAATTGTATGTGATGAATGACGTCTTTCGAAACTCGTATTTCGCCCCTAACAACATTTGGGTATCAGATAATGGTTCTGGATAAAGTTCTTTGCTCGTACAAGCCAAAATAATGAATCTAGCTCAAATAAAAAATTATCCAAGTAGCAATGTCAAATCATAAGCCTAATGTTCTTCATATTGAGCAAACAAAAGATTACAAACCAACCCCCTTCAATTCCAATCATCTATGGATGCAATCCGAAGGAGCGTGGACAACAATTGAGAAAGTCTAGCCCATGGGAATCATCGGCATTTGTCTGGGAACAAAAACTCAATTCATGAGGCCTATGTTGATGGGCTTCATTGCAGCTTTGGATATATTCTATGAGTTGATGTGATGTTTTGCTTGTGGCTACAACTTAGTCTAGGTTTTCACCTAGTTATCATGATTCAAAAATCAGTCATCTTCTCAAACCATTGCATAATTGGATATATTATGTCAGCTAATGCAATATTCTTTTGTATTAATGATGCAAAATTCAGTTATTATATCTCAATATTGACTTTCTTGTTGTGTGTTCCATATATGAATGCTTTTAAAAAACCACGAGATCTCCCCAGCATGGATGGGGGTTTCAAAAATTGGAGAGCGAATTCAGTGGTTATTGTTAGAAATTATTGTATAGGATGGGAAATTTGGATGGTCTGCAGGAAATGTTCATGCCAAAACATATATCTATTTTGAATTTTCTAGTGTCTCTCGTCACCATGTAGCTAATAGGATCCATTTCAATTGAGAATGTCAATACATCATTGTGCAAATGACAAAGACCATTTATTTTAGCTTATGACACCCCTAGCCCCTTTCTTCAAGTTATAGACTAGAATATACTCTTTATTCAAAGGGATCTTCTCCTCATGGTTGGCTCAACTTACTCTATGTGTGATTTAAATAGTCAGTTATAAAACATTTTTCATATAGTTGCTCACTTGCTTAGAATAAAAATTGAACAAGCTATGTAAAATTTAAACCATTTAGATCTTCAGGTTCTATTGTTTTTTTCCTTGTTTACTGTCAATCCTCACAGTTTAAGGTTGTAAAACATTTTTCATATAACTTCTTTTTTAGAGGCCAAAATCAACATTTTTCATATAACTTCTTGTTGAGAGGCCAAACTCAACGTGCTATATAAATTATTCAAATCTTCATCTTTTATTAATTTTTTGTCCTTCTTGATATACAATACATCACAACATCACATACAATTCATCATCAACTTCTCCTTTCCTGGAAAGAAAGCATGCTTTTCTTGATTACGCCATAAGGCGTTCTTATTTGAAAACAACTCCCCTAGTTGCCAATGTGTCCATGTCTGAGCTATTGGATCAAATGTTAGACGATTGAAATGTTTTAGGCCATTAGATCAACAAGTAAATAGTTTTATATATGTTTTTTTTATAATGTTGGTTTTTTTTAATAAGTATTTAGGTTTTGGTGACTTTTAAGTTAAAATGATGTTGTTAAAAATTTGTTATATTTAAGTAAAATTTATATCATAAAATTAAACTCACACAAACCAATTAATTTAAATTACATGGATAAAAAGGAAAATAACTATTTATATATTTAAGTATTACATTTTTGTTCCAAATAAAATAATAATAAACTATAAAAACAACCCATGATATTCATGTGGAATGTAGTTTATTTAAAGGGGGGAATTAAGATAGCCAAAATCAACCTCAACTATGCATCTACCAAGAGCCAAGAGAGATCAAGTGTCTTGATATACAAACCTCTTTTACAGTGAAAAGAGAATTGATCCATCTCATAAATAATATAGATCTAAACTAATTATTTAATAAAATTATTTTTAAATGTTTATAACCATTATTCTTTTAAAATTTTACTTAATACAATGCATCTAAATTTTCATACATCCAAATATACATAGTTTTTCTTGTTCTATATTATTTTTGTTAAAACTATTTTATTATTCCAAAAATACATGGTTTTTTTGTTATATATTATTTATGTTACAATTGTTTTATTATTCATAAGTAGTATTTCTTAATATATAAAAAATTAAATTAATAATGAAAATTTTAAACCTTTAATTACTTAATTGTAATAGTTTGTAACTACATAACAATTTGTAACTACATACATACTCTTTGTGATTTTTTTTGTTAATGAATATCAAATTTCTTCTCTTAAAAAAAAACTATATACATATATTTAATTACCTAATTGTAGCTAAAAAATCTTACATATTTTTTACTTTATAATCATAAACAATTTTCATGTTATATGATGTCAAACTTACTCAAATTTTTATTCTGAAATTTTAAACAATGTTTTTCACTACATAATTTTAGTTTTTATAATTTTTTTATTTTTCAATTCCAAACAAAACTTACAAAAGAAAAAACTCAATCAATCCTTAGTGTAGATTATAGTTTTACAAAATTGACACTATGTGATTAACAATAGAGTAAGTTGAGACAACCCTAAGGGGTTTTTTTTGTAAAAGTTTTATCATAACCTTTCCTTCCATCCAATATATAATGTGGAGTTTTTTGAAGAGAGAGAGTATATTCTAGTTTATAATCTGATCCGCAATCAAAGAAAATGGCTAGGAATTTCACAAGTTATTAGTTTATAACTTGATCCACAATCAAATAAAATGGCTAGGGATGTCACAAGTTATCATTCGCACAATGATGTATTGACGTTCTCAGTTGAAATGGATCATATTAGATGCACAATGATGTATTGACGTTCTTAGTTGAAATGGATCATATTAGATGCATGGTGGCCAGAGACACTAAAACTTTCAAAATAGATATATGTTATGACATCCATATTGTCTACAAACCATACAAATTTTCCATCTTATAGAACAATTTCTAACAATAACTGCTCAATTTACTCTCTAGATTTTGAAACCCCCACCCATGCTCGAGAGATCACAGTGTAAAATCAAATGTTCTTATGGTTTTTTTAAAGGGTTCATTAACAAAACATGCAATGAGAAAGTCAATATTGTGGTATAATAACTGATTTTTGAATCATTCTGACAAACAAAACATCACATTAGCTCACATAATATATCTAATGTTATAAGGATCTGAGATGATAACGAAGTTTTGAATCATGATAACTAGGTGACAACCAAAATTAAGTTGTAGCCACAAGCAAAAAATCACAACAATTTACATAATATATCCAAGGTTGCAATGAACCCCATACATAGTGATGGACCTCATGTGAATCTTAGTGCACATAGAACACCAATCTAAAAATTCTATACACTTGATCAATTTAGAATAACCTAAGATGTCTAGATTGGATGTCAAGGTCGATGGTACAATAATTGAGGATGCTTCTTAAAGGGTAAGGGAAAATTAGAAACTCTATCCTTCCACCAAAGCTATAAAAGTGAGACTTGTAGATTATAGTTTTGCCTAGAAACATACATATGATGCTAGAATTTTATGATTGGGTAAAATTTTGATGGGAAAATATGTTGGAATGGTAGGAGATTTTAGTGTTCTGCTACTGTTGCGGTAGAGAGTAGGTGGTGCGCTTAGGGTTCTACTACTGTTGTAGTAGAGAGTGGGTAAATTTTTTATGGGAAAATCTATTGAAATGGCAGGAAATTTTAGGGTTCTGCTACTGTTGTGGAAGAGAGTGGTTGTTGTGCTTAGGGTTTTGCTACTGTTGTGGTAGAGAGTGGGTGTTGTGCTTCTAACTGTTGCAAGAGTGGAGCTAATTGTACATGTGACCATTGCAACTACAAATTATTAATTAATAATATATGTGATAGAGACTGGATATCTATGGTTGGATACGTTATATTAGGTGTTAAATGGCAAGGTCCTATGGATATAAAATACAAAGTTTTTTCTAATAAGCCATGACTCATTTCCTGTTCATCAGAGGTGCAGAGGGTTATTAAGTTTATTGTTGAACGATATTGTATTTCATGGTTTTCTGTTGTAAATATCGATGTGTTTGTTTACTATTTGTGCAGTGATTTTCCAAATAAAATTGCATTATAAAAGTTTGTATAATGTATTTTCAAGCACATCACTTTCTACATATCTTTAGTGAAAAGGATTGTGAGGCCCACCAGGTGCAACATGAAATGATGTGAAGCCCACGAGGTGCAAAATGAAACGATGTTAGAACTTTAAGATTTAAGAACAAAGCACGTGAGTTGGCATCTCATTTGGGTTTTTATGTCACAATGGAATTCATTGGAGTCAAATCAGTTTTCAGAGTAGCCAAGTGAGTGGCCCCTGGGGTTTGTTGTTGTTTTACAAGTCAATGAAAATTCTCCATTTTATTTTATTCCTATCATAAATTCCATAAATTATTTTTTATCATTGATTTGTATTCAAAAATTTATATTTGTTATCATTCATCTCTATTCACAAATTTATAAATTCTATAAAATATAAATTTATAATTTCATGTAACATTTGATAGAATTTTTGAGGGAATTGTGTAGATATGCTATAATATTTTGATCAATGGAGACAATTCAATATTGAAAAAGAGCACATTTTTTATTAAATATTTGCTATTGGAACTTGGAATTTGATTAAGTGATCTATCTTTATATTCTAACTTTTAATGACATTTCGTTTACTAAATTTTATATTCAGTGATTTCATATATATATATATATATATATATATATATCACGATTGAATTTATGTCTTACGGTGTTCTCTTTGCAACATGTGGTGCAATTGCTAGTTTATATATTTCTATCTACTTGTTTCCAATGGTAGGTGATGAGAGTTCACACTAAATTGACAAATTTTGTGGCATTCACACATGCAATTATTTTCTCTTGAGAGTATGTTGTTCCATGTTATCTTTTCTTTAGGAACTTTTCTTTCCAACCTGAAGAATTTTAAGATTGTACTATAATGAACCTGGCTTTTGTACAAATCCTACTTCCATAGTGATGGCGATTTTATATGGACGTCGATAACCATTTTATGTTGATTTGATTTCATACTCATTGAATATGCTTTTTCTTTGTGGATTATTGACCTATTAAATATTGTTCAATCTACTAAGTAACCATTTTATGTTGATTTGATTTCATGCTCACTGAGTATGTTTTTTCTTTGTTGGTTCTTAACCTATTAAATATCGTTTATTCTACTAATTTTTCACTGTATTTCTAAACTGATGATATTGTTTGTCACTTTTTTTCTTTATGCAGATAGTAAAAAATATATGGAGCATGAAAAATATACTCAGGGCACACTTGCCATCACATTTGTAGAGAAATTATAACAAAGTATCACAATTTTTTTTTTTTAATAAATCTAAACTTATCCTATAATCAACACTTTTCTTATCAGATCTAAATGCTCCTACATGCAATCACATTCATAGAGAAAATTATCTCAGATTATCACACTCTTCTTATCAGATCTAAATGACCCTATATCAAACCCTAGCTTCCTATACACATAGTGCAATGGGGACACAAGTAAGAAAAAAAATAGTTCTCTAATTAACGTTGTGCAGGGCTTTAGACCAAGAAAAAAAAGAGCATTAAATATTATAAAGAAACATTAGGGCGAGGAATTATGAGAATTATCCAAAAATTTAAGGTAATAAATGTCTATCCTAAACATCATAGATATGCAAAGTTTCACATTCAAAGTTGTCATTTCTGTGTTTGGACAACTCATAATGAGAATTCAAACATATTATTTCAAAATTTTGGGAAAATCACAATGACAATTCTTCATAATGCTTGGTGCTCACATGCATTGCCACAAGAAGGGGTTAATGAATTCTATGGATGTTTTCCAAGACTCCACAACCACTAGGTTTGGGTTTGAAGGGCAACCATATAAGTAGCAGTGTAGATAGTAAAATATATATTCAAGACACATTTGTAGAGAAAATTACAACAAAGTATCACACTTTTTTTTGGGTTTGAAGGGCATCCATATATGGAGCGGTGTAGATAGTAAAAAATATATTCAATGCACATTTATAGAGAGGATAAAAGAAAACCATTTAATCCTCACAAGCATGTTACTAGTACAAATTCATATATAATATGATAATTGATAATTATTTCATATTTTGTTATTTTTTAAATATTTTGATACGATAATTGATAATTATTTCATATCTTATTATTTTTAAATATTTTTTTAGTATTTTTCTAATTAATTAAAAAAAAAACATAAACATACAAATACGTTTGTAACTATTATCTTTATTAAAATATTTGTTTTATTTAAATGCCTTTATAAAATATTTTTTTTATTTAAATGCCTTTTAATATTCTTAATAAAAAAAAATTCCTAAATTACTAAAAGTTGAATTAAATATTTCATAAACCTAAAATTAATATGTTGCTTGTTGATAAAGTTGTAACAACTAATATTTCTTACATGGTTAAGTTCCTCTATAGATCATTGTTTAGAAAGAAAACATATCTGTGGAATCTTCCATGGTTAATAGATCGTTGTTTAGAAAGGAGACAATAGATCATTGTTTGGAATATTCCATGGTTAATAGATCATTCTTTAGAAAGCAGACAATAGATCATTGTTTAGAAAGAAGAACCTTTCGTTGTGAAACTAAACTTGCACCAGGGTGCTTACCTGCAATTGACAATAGGAATTGTTAGCAATAGAAGACCATATAATCTTAAATGTGTTATTGTAATTATTAGTAAATATACCTTAGAGAGAGCACAACAGGGGCACAACTCCAACTGCATAAGTCATGAGGAAACTGTTAAGGGTTTGTTTTTTTTTTAAGAGGAATGATTAATTGCAGTTCATAAGAAAAATGAATGTAAAGGGATGGCGATCGTTACCTGGGAAATTCGCCAGGGCATGTTACTTCCATGGTATCCTCCCCTCTGCCTTCGAAGAACTGAAAAAAAAACAACGAACAAATGTTAACTATTGAGCTTACGAAAAATTGTTAGCTTAACCAGTGAGAAGGTCTGGTAGATCAAATATTACTCACTAGGGGACGAATCTTGGTGTTGGATATGTCAACAAAAGAGAAACTCCATGGACTTCCGGATTTCACAACTCGCTTGGGATTAATTGGCAGAATGATACAAGTCTTAATCTCTCTAAATAGACATAAGTTGTAGAAATAGTTCGGCATGCAATGACAAAGATACATGAGAGGCCATATCGCGTGGAAGAGACATTATCATCCCCATTGCCTGGGGAAGAACTGAAAAAGAAAAAAAAAAAAGAGAAAAAAAAACAATGAACAGAGGTTAACCATTGAGCTTACGGAAAAATATTAGCTTAACTAGCGAATTATTTGCTTAACCAGAGAGAAGGTTTGACAAATCAAAGATTACTTACAGGTCGAAGCCTGGTGTCAAATCTGTCGACAAAAGAGAAACTCCACCGACTACTGGATTGCAGATCTAGTTTGGGATTAATTGGCAGAATGATATGAGTCTTAATCTCTCTAAATAGACTTACTTTGCAGAAATAGTTCGGAATGCAATGATAGAGATACAGGAGAGGCCATATAGTGTGGAAGAGACATTAGTAGGGCTTAGTGAGTTAGTTATTAGGTAGTTACCAGAGCTTAAATGAAGGAGACAATGGATCTAATGGCTTAAAACATTTCAATCATATAACATTCGATCCAATGGTACAGAAAGAGACACGATGGTAGCTGGGGGAATTGTTTTCAAAGAAAAATGCTTGACAGAATGAAAATTCAAGTTAAAGTAAGTAAAGAAATAACTACCACAACCACATTAGTAAATATGATTGATATAAGCTCATAAGCCTATAGAAATTTAATAAATTATAAATTTCATAATTATCAAAAAATTATAAGATTCATAATTTTAAAATTTATAATCAAAATTTAATGAATATAATTAGATTTATATTGTTAATCTTATAAAAATTGCTGATATATAATAAAAAAATGACATTGTAATAACTATTACATTAATATCAGTGATATAAATGGAGAAAATGAAATATATATATATATATATATATATATATATATATATAATTGTGCTTTTTAATATAAATTCAACATAATCTGTAATTTTTTAAAATTTATTAAAGTTAATCTAGACTATACAATATTTGATGTTCAAAAAACTAATCCCATTTTTACACTCTTTAAAGTCAAATATAGTTATATAGTTTAAAAGAAAGAGAATAACAATGAAAAATAGTAATATATATTTATAAAAATAATTAAATTATATATTAAAAACTAAAAAAATTAAGAATAATGAAATTATATATATCTATAAAAGAAAGAGAATAACATTGAAATAATTAATAGCCCGCGTCTAAAGATCAGAGATTTCATTTTATTTAAATTTTGAAAACCCCGGGAATATTATGTTTGACGGGGAAAGCTGCTTCTGAAACGTGATGCCTACCTTGTTCATGAATGTTTGACAGGTGGAGATTTTATTTTGAAATGTGAATGTGATTATAGACACGTGTATACTTTAATTACAAAGCGCTCACATTTTACCAAACTACCAAGGATGTTAGTAATGAATCGGTTCCCCTTGCCACCAACGCATCACCCAACCACTTCAATATTTATTAAAGTAGTCGTTAAAGTATTTTTAAATTTGACAACCTTAACTAAAATCATAGCCGTCAATTAGGTTATACAACGAAGAATATTCGACTAACATTTTAATTGTGTGCATTTGTTCACCAAAAAAAATTCTGGAAACCCATATCCAAAGGTTGAAATAGATACACTTACACTTATCAGCGTAACAAGTGTTATATACCAGTCATCAATAACACACACTTAATTATGGAATGAGCATATTTAAAAACAAGAGCTGCGCTGAGGCACCAGTAGTCCCTGCCAAAGGAGTTGCTTTCATATTATTGTGTCTATGAATAGATATATATAGTATTCAATCTGATGAATACATGGATACCGATATAGATTTTGCTATTTTTATTATTTAAAATCAAATGTTAGTGATTTGTAACTCTTAAAACATAATTTTGATTCTCATATTTGCTACTTATAAAATCATTTTCTCTTTATAAAATTGCATAATAGTATTTTTGCTACTTGATGTAAATAAAAATAATATTAACTATAAGCTTAAATCAAATTTAATTACCTTAATCAATTGGTGCATTATATTACCTTAACTCTATGGCGCGAGTCTCACCTCCTCAGAGTATTCTACAAATGATTAGTGATTTCAAAATATTCACCTAACTCATCCAAAGTGCTAGAACTGCAATAGTAGATGCTTTGGTCAAAGGCGGACTTGGAATGGGGAGCTGAAAAGGATCAATCAGAATCAACTTTCATTAGAATTAGATTGGTCAACTAGCATTAAGGCGCTGTGAATCCATAGTGTTAGTATCAGAGATGAAAGACCATAACCCCCCACCCTTAGCAACCTGAAATCAAAAGTAAAATGGAAATGTTATGTTTAATTGCGTCTTAGATGAAATAAGACATATTTAATTATGTTTCTGATATTTCCTAGTATATATAAAGAGTACAGTGTTTATCAATGCAGTAGTTTAATGATGTACAACTAAGTTGAGACCAATGTGACCATGTGCTCAGACCAATACATTTTACTGAAAGATCTCAAAGTACGAGTGAGCTGAAACCAATGTATTTTTAGCTGAAGGATCTCTCAGATTACTTTTTACTACACTTCACCAAAGTAATATAACGCACTTCATTAAACTAATATAAAATTATATTTTAGTATACGCACAAATTCTATGTAAAAAAAATACTTAATTATCTCACTAGTAACCCAAACTTATAGAATTATATTTTAGTTCAATGATACACAAAGGCTCTTTAATAAGCCAAAAGTTCGAGCACAACTCCCGTAAAACTACCAAGCTCACAACACGTTATGCCATGTCATATGTTTTTCTACTTCGACTTAAAGATCGAGCACAACTCCCGTAAAACTACCAAGCTCACAATTCGTTCTGCCATGTCATATGTTTTTCTACTTCGACAACTCGAAAGTTGCATGCAAACAATGTCAACTAGAAAGTCGCATGCAAACAATGTCTCGAGTAACTTACATAATCTTCCCATATTTCTTGTCGCCTGCTTGGCCATGTACTTCATGGATATCCCTACCTGCCTGCCCTTACATGTTGGTTGACTCAACCTTGGTCTTTTAAACATTTCCAATGCAAATCAAATTCATTGATGGCCTATTTTCTCTGCAGACTCTAGTTCAAATTAGTAATTGAGCTAGGACTATTAGCGGTAAGTACCAGCATATTATAGAGCAAAGAAAGTAGAGACAATGGTAACAAAGACTCAATTGTATAACCGGGTTAATAATAATTTGTTGAAGAGCCCAAGTCAATTCTCATTTCTTATTAATAAGGTTTATCTTTTTATTTTAGTAGGCAATGAGAAAATAAATGATCAGGAGTATATGTATTTGTCACATCATTCATTTCAGTAAGCAATGAGAAAAGAAATCATAGGAGTATATGTATTTGTCACATCATTCACTAGTTCTAGGTAAATTAATGGCGATGCATCGATTCTTGTAACATGAGTTTCAGAGTTGTTTTTCACAATTAAATTAGTATTATTTGTTGAAGCTTTATTGTTAAAAACCTTAACATGTATAATAAATCCTATACCCTTTTCCTGGAAACCTTGATTTTCTTCATGGCCCTTGCCTGTGTTAACGTCTTTGTATTTGATGCTTGTCTCGCTGTTTCCGGCACCTCTACGATACTTACTTCTGTATTTTTACTACTTGGATTTTATTAGTATTGCACGGTCAATGGAGCACTATAAATTGGTGTAAGCTAATCTGTGTACTCTTCTGTTCTATTGGTGCACACATTTTTATTTTTTATTATTCTGGGAAGTTCATTGAAATTCAAAACCATTAAATTCAAAGTCACTAAAATCATGAAAAGTTCATAGGAATTTAAAATTTTCACTACTTGTGGCTACTCTTAATTCAGAGTGTTCAAACAAAAAAAACTAATGTCGTGAAACTTGCTAACATTGGAAGTCGGATATTTAAAATTCCTTCATTTGAAAAAAATAACCAAATGCATTTTTTTATTGTTTGATGAAATATTCTTCTTAAATATTCTGTTGGTTTTCTATTGATTTTCCACTGTGCCATGGCCATTTCTTGTTCATTTATGCAATGCTATTGGTTTTTTTAACAAACTCCAGAATAGTTAACTTTCTTTCTGCAATGACACGACCAAGATGGTAAGTTCAATTTTGATCTATCATCTCTCTTGTGCTCTTAAAATTTGCGTATGTATTAACTAGGTATAGCTAAGGGAAGGGACTCTACAACACAGGCAGGTTGAGATGTGATTTTATGTTTGTCATGTCTTCCTTTGACAGTCATATCCACATTAATAAAATCCCTATATTTGTATTATATGGAGCATAAATTCATATTAACAAAATTCCTATATTTATACTATATGGAGCATACATTTATATTAACGTGGAATGATATTCTCAGCACCTCTTGTTATTTTTAATCAATGTCTTCTCAATCTAGATACAATTGTTTTCTCAATCTACATACAATTAATGTAAAGGAAATTGTTGTAAAATGCTTAAAAGAATATTTAGACGCAATTTTTTTTTTTATAAAATCAGAGTAGAAGGTAACTAACATACTATGCATGGCTTAGAAAAATGCTTGAGAGAATATTTAGATGCAATTTTTTTGATAAAAACAGAGTAGGAGCTAACTAACTTACTATGCATGGCGTAGCTGCAGGTTTTTTTGTGCACGGGTTCCACAAGGACTTCAAAATTTGGAATTGCAAAAATATGTCTCTGAAACTTGGAATTTCAGGCAACTTCGTCTGAAATGGCACATCCTATTGTATTTTTTTCTTGCATGCTACCCTTCTCTTTAGAGTATGATTTTAATGCTCTTAGTCTCATACTGTGCTAAAATTTCAATGCATCTCTCCCAAACATGATAAAAATTTGTTCCTTTTCATGTTCCTTCAATCATATTGAAGGAATTCAATTCTTGCTGACTAAATTTGCATGTATTAAGATCTCAATATAAAAATGGTCTGATATTTTCTAATTAAGTCGTATGCACTGACTAAAGCTTATTTTATTTTATTTTACAATACCTACCTGTTGCATGCAGATAGCCATGTGGAAAGGGCGAAAAGGGCCTTGGAAGGGCATCGACTACAGTGCACGAGAAAGCTTTAGCTTTTGATATAAAGAAAGGGGCAGTGATTCTTAAAAAATACTTTGGATATACAAAAACGTTGCATAGCCAGAAAACTTTGGATATATGAAAAATTTGCCGCAATTGGTATTTTTGTTAAAATAAAATAATGTGAAAACATGGCCACATTTGGACTTTGGATAAAATAACGCTGCTCCACTTTGTTGCAATTGGACTTAAGATAAAATAACTTTGTCCCAACTTTGTGATTGTGACATGCCAAGTTTGCAATAAGAGGTCGAACTAAAAACTTTGATTAAAATTTTGGTGAATGAAATTGCCAACATAAAACTTTGGTTAAACTGTGATAAAGGGAAAATTGTTATGATAAAAATATGAATCAATTGGTGGTCAACGACCATGCGATCGCTATAGTCCTAAGGCAGGGACTAATAACGTAAATAAAAATAAGATGGAATGATAATAGTGAAATATAGCATAATTAAAGATGGATTGAATTCATAAGTTAGCATAAGAAGTTGCATGATAATGCAATTTTATTTTTCTAGTAACTAAATACATTTTCATACGAGTTAGCATAATCAGATAGCAATGTTGGAATAAGTGAGTAAAATATAAGTGTATCCACAACACCATTCCTAAGCATGCCAAAGATGACCATTGTTGGCACAACATCTGTGGTGGCCCCATTTTCCTTATTCGTGGTCTTCTTTTGAATATATATATATATATATATATTACTTCAAAAAATAGAATACCATATTCCTCTTTTCGCGAGAAGGAAAAATTTTTTCTCATTTTGCGTGGAGGCTCTTTATTTCTTTACAAAACCTTTTTATAATTTGAATTTGTATAACCAACCATTTGTTTCACACTTATTGAACAAGGTCAAGTCATGGTCAGTTTGTTTATCCATACCAGATGCGCACACCAACTATTTGGGACCGATGTTATTTTCGAGTGATAACATTACGTACAAATGGTGTTGTTTATGCGTAGTATATGCAGTGTTGTGTACATGTTGTATATTTGGTGTTGTGTACATGAGGTGTGGTGCACAAGTTGTACATACAATGTTGTGCATATATGGTTTTGTGTACATGTTGTACATGCGGTGTTGTGTACATGTGGTGTTATGTGTGTGCAGTGTCGTGTAGATGTGGTGTTGTGTACATACTCTGAAGGTGGTGTTGTGTAGGTGGTGTTTTGTACATGTGATGGTGCGTATATGTTCTGCAGGTTGTTCTGTGTACAGGTGTTGTTGTGTACATGTTGTGTAGATGGTATCGTGTACATGTGGTGTTGTGTACACATTGTGCAAGTGGTGTCGTGTACACGTGGTACTGTGTACATGTAGTACTATTGTACATGTGGTATTGTGTGCATGTCGTACATGTTGTGTTGTGTACATGTGGTATTGTGTGCATGTTGTACATGTTATGTTGTGTACATGTGGTACTGTGTACGGGTATTATGTATTTTTTGTGTTGCGACATGTGCATTCATTGTATTGTAGATGTGTACGTATATGTGTTTTGTTGTACACCAGGTGTATGTATATGTATTGCATTGTCGTGTACATCAGGTGTAGGTGTATGTATTATGTGGTGTTGTACACCGTGTGTGGGTGTATGTGTTGTGATGTATATTGTGTGTATGTGTATGTTACTGAAGAGAAAAGAAGTACTATGTGCTTGTCTGATGTGGCAACTGATCCGGTGTGTGTATGGAAATGACAAAGGTCGAAGCAAAGAACCGATTGAAGGATAAGTATCAATGTTTTATTTCAGTTTTGATTATGCATGTGATCTATGAATCTGGTTTATGATGGTTACAGGTGATATATGATTTTGATTTATGATTATTGTGTTTTAAGCTAATCATATGTGATATTTTTATACATGATGATTTGATCAAACAACTAGTTTGACTTGTTGTGACAGAAATTGATTAGAGTTGCAAGGGTAACTTATTGACGAGCCACCAATGAGATATGATTTGAAATTAATTAAATTTATTTGAATCTAATGGAAATTATGTGCCTAGTAGAGGAAAGCATGAAAATGCCTAGTTGGGTGGTTGGAATCGACTACAAGAATGTCAGCAGCAACAATGAAAGGAATTGCAATAGGCAACAGTATGTTGGTAAAGCACTTCAGGAGCAGGGGCATTGTGGGACACTGGTACCCAATAGTGTCCACTAATTTCCATGAGCATGTTAGGACTAGTATGATGGTTTTAAGGCATTGATATGCCTTGTTTTTTGGACCTTCTGATGCGAGGAAACCTTTCCAAGGGAGGGTTCACCTAAGGGACTGTGTAGTAGAGAAGGGGATTCCCGCAAAACTTGGAAGGTGTGTGACTACATGGAAGGGGGTGACCAGATTGCATGAGGGGCTATGTAGTAGAGAAATGAAGGTCAAGGAATACATTTATTTTGGTCATTAACATTTCCACATGGAATTAGAAGCACATTGGGAGTGTGCCTTCAAACAATGAATTGTTAACTGTCCACTAAGAGGAAAATTGGCGTAGGGTCATAACATTGGCCATTGGATGCAAGTTTGAATTTTTCAGTGGATTATGGACTTCTTGGGAAGGAGGTGAATCCTAGTACTACTTTTGAGGGTGGAGGTGTGAACCTCTGGATTCCCTTGTTGATTGTTGCGACCATCGTATCCTTTTATTTGTTGGTTGAGCAAATTTGCATGTGTATATGTGTATATTATTGTAAATATTGCATCGAGCTATGTTATAAATCTTCATAGACAATATGATTAGTTGTTGGTTGAAGAAAATGTGTATGTGTATATGTGCTTTTCATTGTAAATACTGTAATGAATTATGTTGTAAAGCTATAGTAAATAGTATGGTTGTCATGTTTTCAATAGTGGTCATTGTAAATACTGCAATCAGATGTGTTATAAAGCTCTATGGGTAGTATGTTTTGTTTTTAGCAGTTTTTTGGTCATAAGTGTCATAGAACACCAAGGGCAGTGTTCCCCCAAGGGGGAGGGTTCTGTAACAACCCCTGGTTGATTTTAATGTGAAAAAATATAAGACCAAGGTCATGGGACATGTATTCCAAGTTGAATGACAGGAAAAACATCCTAGTGGGTGTCACTTCAGTATATTAATGGCGATGGAAATTGACAAAGACATGGGCAAAGACAAAGAAGCATTAATTGGTAATTATTTATTTAAATAAAGGAAAATATGATAAAATGGATATGAAAGGCCACATAATTTCCTGAGAGGGATATTGAAGTAAAAATGAAGGAAAATGATGAAATTAGAGATCTCAATGATAAAATAAGATTATGAGGATAAATTTATGGATTTTGTCAGTGTTAGATTTGGTAAGTTTTGTTTTGGAGTTCTCTTTATTCTTCATACTCTTGCACACTTAGAGAAATATTGGAGTATTGTTGGAGCATGCTTCGAGTACTCTAGTTTCATTGGATTTGGAAAAGAAGGCAAAGGAAAGTAGGAGAGCGCAAGGGAACGGGTGGATCAACGACTACAACAAGATTGCTTTGCAGGTAACGAGTTACATATATGGTTTCCTTGCTAGTTTTTGCATGCATGGTACATGCATATGATTTCTTGGTTATGAGTTTCCATTGGCATGGAGGATTGTCTGGATTAATAGTGGTTTCCTAGCCTTGCCATTTCCTAGATAGCCATGGTGTTGTGGATTTTCTACTTGAAATTTTTTATTGGTGCTCATGTTCCTTATGGTTGTGGGTTGAGTTAATAGTTCCTTGAGCCTTGGTTGGAAAAACGCTTTGGAAAAACACTTTGGAAAAACGCTTTGGGTTGAGTTACTATTCCTAGAAGACTTGGCTGGAAAAACACTCTGAAACCCTTGGTGGGTTGAGTTACTAGTCTTGGAGTCTTGGTTGGAGAAACACTCTGGAGCCATTGGAGAATTGTGGGTTGAGTTACAAGTCCTGGAATTGGGTTGGAGCAAACTCTCTAGAGCTCTTGACACCTTGGGTAGAGACTGATCTGTTGATGTTAGTGATGTCCGACTGTGAGGTGGAATCACTTGTTGAGGGTTCAGGTGGTTTGGCATCTGGAAGCCCTAGTTTGGTTTTTCTTAGTTTATTCCACGAGATCTCACATTCATGCTTGAAATATGGCGTGGAGGTGATTGGTTGAAAGAGAGATTAGTTCAACCCAAACTATGGTGGAGTGGCACGTGGAAGTCCCTGACTTGGTTGGATTTTGCATATGTGAATAAGATTTATTTCCACTTGTATTCTATGATTAAATGTACTTGTTATGATGTGGCTTTGATGGTTGTTATATCATTGTTATTATTCTAGTTATATGATGGTTACAAGCATGGTTTCATGACAGATTCTAGTTATGGCTCTTATCATGAGAGGAAATTAGACCTTCTTGACGATTTTTAGATAAGTATCAGACCACTTTTGTTAAATATGCATTCATGACCTGCACATTACATGTTTTCCATGTGTTTGACGAAATTACTGTCATGGTTAAGCTTGGTTAGGTCAAGTTCTTGACTAAGTTTGTTGTTAGAGGATTTTTCTTTGTGTCATTTATTGTTTTGGAAAGTTTCATCAAGTTATGGGTAGTGATTTGGAGTTTAGACATGAAAAAGTGGCACAAATTTCAAAGTTTTAGGAAAATAACTGGGAAATCGGGACTGTATTCACTCCCTTGCATGTTTATGCATGCGACTGGAGGCATACAGTCACATGGATGCAGGCTTGTGCATGTGACTAGGAGTTTAGATTAGTGAAAAAGCAACCCGACTCAGGATTTGGGCACCTAGAGGGGTGGTTTAACTCTTGGGTGTCCTGTAGCTCCTTAGGAAGGTCATTAAAGTTTCGTTTTGTAGATTCCACTTCCTTAATTTTACTTAGGAGGTTGATTCATATCATAGTAACTCTTTTTTCACATATTTATCCTGGTGGACTAGTGAACTTGGGTAAATGTGGGAGGAGGGTGTTACACCTCCTCGGTGTCCCAGTTTGTTAACTTTCCTTTTGTCTTCATTATTAATATATCTTACTCCAACTGAAGAAATTGTTGCTCTGTTCGTTCACTAAGCCTCTCCAATTTGTGCTCAGTTTTCGCTGCCCTATTGTTCTTCTCCTGCTCCAATAACACCAATATTTTTTTTAACATTTCATACATCCCTAATAAATTCCTAATGATTTTCTTTGATGCCTTCCTCCAATGCTTGAAATCCTTAGGTTCCTCACTGCACACTATTTATACCAGTGCCTACTTCCATAGCAACGATCTCCACTTCACAGACAACCAATTCAGATTTTTTTTCAGCTTGGTGTCCTTAATTTATTGCCTCCTCTCCCTCCCAGGAAGATGATCCTCCTTCTATCATCATTAAATCTAGAAGAGGGGGAGTCATCACTTCTATTTTCCAAATTAATGGACTAGACTTCAAACCTTAATGGATCTTGTTGGAATTAATGTGAATTGATTCTCGAATCTATCTCTACAACATACATTGTTATTAGGAGGACCACTGAAATTTTAAGCCAAACCAAATTCTCTTATCATCGCTCCAGGTATGATATCTTCCATGCATACTATGCAACAGGTGGATGACAGATTGGGATTTGCTTTAACCTCTTGGTAATGTTGCCTTTTGTTTGCTAGCTTAGATTCCCATTAATTCCATTTTCAGTGCATATGATATACTCGAGTTCCCAAGGCTATTTATTTAATGAAATTGACTTATGTGATCGACGTACATCTCCTTTCGCCATCCTGAAATATTAATACCCCTTGTTCCAGGTGTGAGCCTTGATTTTACAATGTGTCCGACATTGATCAGGAGTTCATATATTTTGCTCAAAATTAAAAGTTACATGATTGGGTTGAAACCAGGATGGTTGCGTAGTTCTCGTCTTCCTGATTCCGTTGCCGTGAACGGTTCGAAAAACTGATGTCGTATGAGGAGAAATCGACTAAAGACATAAATACTTAGAAGAATTCCGAGAGAGGAACATACGGTCACGATTAAATCACATATCTAAGGGCGAAAGCTGAACGGTTGTGATGACTTCGTAAGTCTGACAAAATGATATGCGATGAATTTGTGGAGATAGACGTGAGCCGTTGGATCATGCAGCAGATCAACGATGGATGATGAATCGCGATTTCGCATTTCGCAAATAATAGTAGATACCATTAAGAGTTCGCACTGTATGTTAAATGGTTTATGATGCGATGCGAGAAGGACGAAGGATGCGATGTGATGAGGGGGAGCCATGTGTCAACTTTGTGCAATAACGCACTTCATAATTTTTGTGGTTAAGAGAATTTGCAAAGAGTTAAAAGTTGCAGGCAGGCGATTGCGATCGGTTCGACGTATAGCGGGTCCCTCCAGCAATAATTCCATGTGAATGTAACGTGTTTTGGATTATTTTCATTCTATTATAAAGAGCAATGTTTGATCGCTTCATGTATGTATGTTATTTAACTCCGAATTGTATTCCGTTGTGTTCCAGTCAAGCCACTTAACGGTTGGGGGTGTGCATGTGGCCACCACCCTAACCGTAACGTTTAATTCGCGGCTTAATAGGCGGAGTGGATAGGGGCACACCAAATTTGGCGATCAGCCCTAATTTAACTCCAGTTATATAGATTTCTCCACATTTAGTAGAGTTTTCCCAGGAGATATTGGGTAAAAGTGTAGGAGGCTCAATTTTCGACCATTCTGAGTGAAGAAAGAGTCATTTTTCACTAATTGGAGCATTCTGAATCCATTCGTGTAGAAAACATCCATTAGAGCATTGTAACTACATGTAATAGAAAAATTTCGAGCATAATGAAATATGGACAAGCCATTGGGAGTTGGACCAACAGATGTAGCCCAGGAGGGGTGAATTGCTTCATCATGTTGTTGTGTAAACTTCATGTGGTGACTTATTTCTCTATTTTACACTGTTATTTAGTGTTATTTATGCTTATTTTATGATTCTAATTCACTAAATTTAATCTATAATTCATGGAAAAACTCCTTATGTAAACTAATGAACCAATTATGCACATGTTATTAAAACTGAAATACCTTTAACACAACAAAACTAATACAGTCATTTCCAATCAAACGGTATAAGAGCTAGATTTTTTCTCTGGTGTTGTTTAGTGCAAATAATTGTTTAACTGTTTGCAATTTTTAGATGCTTACAAGGCTCAAGCTCAAAAGGGGAGAATACTAATTGGTGGAAGCATGAGGGTCTCAAAAGGAGCCAAAGAAAAGGAGAGCAATATTGCCACAATCTCCACCACCTAGTTCACCTCCTAATGAAGCAGAAGTTCCATTAAGCATGCCTCATGAGGAAGGATAAATTCATGACGAATTTGACCCTAAGGAAGACGAAAGAGTGTTTAGGAAAGCATTTCTTGACATGATTGAGATGGTTAGAATTCTTTATCAAGAAAGGAATGAGAGACTGGAAGGAGAAGGCTCTAAAATCCAAAAGGAAGGACAAGGATCTTCAGGAGGTCAACATGATGAAGACAAGTCAAAGAAGGGAAATGGAGGAAATGGAGGCAATGGAAAGCCACCATCTTCATCATCATCATCATCATCATCATCATCATCTACTTCTTCTTTAGTACATTGGCCACACAAGTCCAAGAGCACTGGTAAATCTCCTTTATTAAAACTTGATGTTAAGTTCGAATTGCCAATGTTTAATGGTGAAGTAAATGCAGACAAGCTAGATAATTGGTTCGACAATTGGAGGTCTATTTAAGAATACAGAACCTTCAAGATGATGATACCAAAATTCAATTAGCTTCTTTGAGAATGGAAGATGCAACACTTGTTTGGTGGGAAGCCAAGACACAGGAGGAAATCAAGAAACATGGTAAGATTATTCTATCATGGTCAGATTTTATTGTTGCTATTAAACGAAAGTTTTATCCACTACCTCATACGAAAAAATCCATCATGAACTGGCAGAACTTTACGCAGTTAAAGGGACAAAATGTGCAAGAATACACCTAGGAATTTAGGAGAAGAACTCTTTTATTAGGGGTGGATTTGCGGAGCCAAGACACTTTGATAAAGTACAAAGAAGGCTTACATAGCTACCTAAAACATAATATTCTCATGTTTAACCCCACCAGTCTAGATGAAGTTTGTGTTCATGCCACACATCTAGAAGCGAGAGGGAAGAACATTCCTGAAGAGGGTAGGAAGAAGCCTTTTAAGGGTAAAGCCAAGGAGAAAACCCCAAAAGGTAAAAACAAAAAGAATGCATCTGTTAAGAAAGAGGGAGAAAAAATGATTTGTAAACATTTTTCAAAATAAGGCCATGATGAAACTCATTGTTGGAAATTACATCCAGAATTGAGGCCAAAGAAACCCAATAACAAAGGGAAATAGAAAACTGTTGCTAAAGCTCAACATGACTTAGGGTATGATTCAGGTGATGAGACTAAAATTACAACCATGGGATTGAAGAACATGAAGGGAAAAAAAATTGAAACTAAACCTAGTACCAGTACATCAAGCTGTCACATAAACACTCCAAATGAAGAAGAAATAATAGAATTGTTTCATGTGAGGGTCATATCCAAGCATACCAAGATTGACACATTGTTTGATAGTGGGTCACAAGCAAACTTAATCTCTGAAGACTTGATCAAAAAACTTAACCTTGATACCATACCATATCCATTGGGTTGGATTTGTAAGGATGCAAATCTACACGTTTTAAGGAAATGTATATTGAGGTTTGCAATCACTGCAAGCTTTATTGACACAGTTGAAATAGATGTGGTTCTGCTTGAAATAACTTGTATTGTATTAGGGATTCCTTACTTGTATGACAGGAAAGTGATCTTCTATCGCCATGAGAACAAGTATCATTTATTCAAAGTGGGCAAGGATTTCATTGTTAGAGCACACCGCAAGAAGACAAATATTGCTTTAGTAAACGCTGGACAGGTGAAGAGGCTAGTAAATTCAAGTAAGAATTTTGTTCTTCTTATGATTAAGCCCAAAGCTTATATTGATCATGAATATTTTGAGGGATGTGATCCTAAGTTGAAATCATAATTATATTATGTGGTTAATAGGCATCATGAGATGTTTCAGGAGCCAACAAGATTGCCTCCAAAAAGGGAAATTCAACATGAGATTCAGTTGCAGCAGGATTGTCCTCTTCCAAACATCGGTATGTATCACATGCCGATAATGGATAATGCTGAAATAAAGAGGCAAATCAAAGAGATGTTGGATAAAGGTATCATAAGGCCAAGCACCTCGCCATGCGGTTCACCCATAGTCTTGATACCAAAGAAAGATGGGACTTGGCGCATGTGTGTAGATTTTCGAGCTTTTAACAAAATTACGGTAAAAAATCGTTACCCACTCCCAAGAATAGATGATTTGCTTGATCAGATGAAAGAAAAAAAAAATTCACTAAGTTAGATTTACGAAGTGGATATCATCAAGTAAGAATTGCATAAAGTGACATATGGAAAACTGCATTCAAAACCAAACAAGGACTCTTTGAGTGGCTAGTTATGCCTTTTGGTTTATGTAATACACCGGAAAATTTTATGCGGGTTATGGATAATGTTTTGCGACCATTCCTTGATGAATTTGTTATTGTGTACTTAGATGACATTTTGATTTTCAGCAAAACAAGAGAAGATCATGTCTTGCATGTAAATAGAGTGCTTGATATTTTGAAAAAAGAGAAATTGTTTCTTAAGATGTCAAAATGTGAGTTTGGAAAGACTTCTTTGGTCTATTTGGGACATATTGTAAGAGGAGAAGAATTGAGGATTTATCCTTCTAAAGTGGAGGCCATTGTGAATTGGCCCACACCTAAAACAGTTACCAATGTAAAAAATTTCTTAGGTGCAGGTCAATATTGGAGGAAATTTATTGATAACTTTTCTTCCATCGCAGCGCCTATGCATGAAGTTACAAGTGTGAAGAAAGGCTTCCAATGGGGAGGCAAAAAACAACAAGGTTTCGAAGCTTTAAAAGACAAGATCAGTTCAGCTCCAGTCCTTGCACTACCAAATTTGAGACAACCATTCGAGATATAAACTGATGCTAGTGACTATGCCATGGGCGCAGTCCTTTTGCAGCATGGTAAGCGTATCGCCTTTCATTCATAAACTTTTAATGGTGTTGTGACTTATTATCCTACATATGAAAAATAAATATATGCATTGGTACAAAGTGTCAAGAAGTGGAAACACTACTTGATGGGTAAAGAGACTATTGTACACATCGATCACCAACATTTATAGTACTTGCAGCCACAAACAAAATTGCAGCAATCGAGACATTTCAGGTGGATGGGATTTCTTCAACAATTTCACTTAGTTATAAGGTACAAAAAAGGTATATTCAATAAAGTTGCAGATATGCTTTCGAGACCAATCATTAGTGATTCTACTTTACTCAAAAATGATTATGTTGTACATGAGAGTTACATACAGCAATATGCACATGGCGTTGATTTCAAAGATGTGTATGCTAGTTTGAGTGAAGGGAATCAAGTTGAAGAAAGATATTATCACATGCATAACAATTTGTTGTCTCATTTTGGAAAGCTATGTATTCCACAAGGAGAGAGGCTAAGTGTCATGAGAGAAGCTCATTCTTCTCTTATTGTTGGACACTTTGGGGTTAGCAAAACAATGGCGTATCTACAGAGGTATTGTTATTGGCCTCACATGATAGATAGTGTGTCACGTTCTATAAGATTTTGTTCTATGTGTGCAACAAGTAAGCCTAGTAATAGGAAACTTGGATTGTACACGCCACTACCGGTACCATCAAGGCCATGGGAGAGCGTCTCCATGGACTTTGTTGGAGGCCTACCTATGTCAAGAAATCAACATGATTATCTTTTTGTAGTTGTGGATAGATTCAGTAAAATGTGTGTACTTATGCCATGTAATAAGACCATTACTGCTGAACATACTACTGAACTTTATTTTCAAAATATTTGGGTTCATTTTGGATTACCCACTTCTATTGATAGTGACAGAGATTCTAGGTTCATTGGGAGTTTTTGGTCAAATCTATGGAGAATGATGGACACAAAATTGAAAAAGAGTACCGCTTTTCATCCACAAACAAATGGACAAACCGAAGTGGTGAACAGAACAGTTGTGCATATATTGAGAGGATATTGTAGCAAACATCCTAAGTTGTGGGATGAACAACTGCATTACATTCAACACACTTACAACCGAGCAAAGCACTCTTCAACACAAACCTCACCTTTTGAAGCATGCTTTGGGTATTTGCCAAAATCACCATTAGATTCATATTTGGGAAGGATGTTGCAATTGATGGCCATAGTGATATTGATAAGGCTCGAAATTTCATTGAGCAAATTCAGAGAATACATCAACAAGTTCAAGAACAGCTTGAGAAAATTTAAATAAATTACAATGAAAGGCATGAAAAACACCAGGTTGATCATAAGTTTCAAGAGGGAGATGAGGTATGGTTGCACATTAGCAAAGAAACAATGCAAGGAGAAGGTAAAAATATCAAACCCATTCACTATGGTCCTTTCAAGGTCATAAAAAATGTTGATAACAATGCATTCCAACTTGATTTTCCTTTGTACATGCAAATGTATTCAGTTGTTAATGTTGAAAACTTACGCTTGTATAAGCCTCCTTTGATCGATGATCAAGGAAGTGATGTTCAGCTACCTTCTATTGAAGATTTCTCGCCAGAACTTATGGATGAGCTCAAAGAAGATATAATTCTTGAAAGGAGGACAAGAGCATCAAAGAGGGGAAGTGTTGACTACCTTCGAGTTGGGCACAAAGGTACTAAACCAAGCAAGGAAAAATAGATGGAGATTGAAAAGGTGAGGGAGTTGTACCCTCATCTACTGAACATGTAATCAAGTCTTTTGGGGTCCAAAAGCTTCCCAATGGGGAGGAATGATCAGGAGTTCATAAATTTTTCTCAAAATTCAAAGTTACAGGATTGGGTTGAAACTAGGATGTTTGCGTAGTTCTCGTCTTCCTGATTCCGGCACTGCAAACTTTTCAAAAAAACGATGTCATATTAGGAGTAATCGAATAAAGACAAAAACACTTAGAAGAATTCCAAGAGAGGAACGGACGGTTGCAAATAAATCGCAGATATAAGGGCGAAAGATGAATGGTCATGATGACTTTGCAAGTTGTTACACTAAAAACTGTCACCTTGACATTCTGCTGACTGTATGAGCTCATTAATACTCATAGATACCTCCTATGCAAGTCTTACAACCTTTACTCCTCATTTCAAGCCCTAAAATTGTAAAAATTACTCTAAAAACCTCTAAAAGAATGGGTACACATGTAACATGAAGCCTGCTTGCGTTCCTAGCTTGGGTACGTAGGTAATACACTTCTTACCTGCGTTCTAGAACGCAGTTTTCCTTTGCAATGCCTGCGTACCCTCCTCAAAGTCAAAAAGGCGATAAAGTAAAGTCAAAAAAGTGGTTTGAGGTCAATTCAAGAAGGTTCTAGATGAGAATTTTTGGGGATGAGTACGCTTTGATAAGGTGCATGTATCCCTCACCTTAAGAAACTAATCCCTTGATGTGAGGAGTCTATCCCTTTGAAGGAGGATTCTATCCGTTAAAAGGTGGAATCCTAACCTCCTCATCTGCTCTATAAAAGGAGGCATTGGGTAGCCTCAAATGGTTAATTTTTTGGAGATTGAGATTTTGGAGATTGAGAATTGGAGTTCAAGCTTTATGTGTGATTGAGTTGAAGTGCTGTTGAGATTTAGACTTCTTTCTGCTGAGATTTTGAGAGGAAAGATCACATACCTCTTTGTGCTCCTGGAGGAAGAGTGCAAGACTTATCAAAATAGAGGAGACTCCTGCTTCGGACCCCGGGAAGGCCTTTCGAACATCAAGGCTAAGGTTGTAAGGTTCTTCTGTTATTTTTAAGATTAATACAATCAAGTTTTGTTTTTCTCAATAAATTGTCGTTCGATTGTTTAATTCAATAAGTTTTCGTTTGATCATTTATTTCATAAATTCCTTGATCACTATGATAGGTATGTTTTATGATTATTTGTTATACAGGTGCTATTTAATTGTTTCTTGTTTGTGATTGCAGGTCGACGAAAGACGACACTTTCTTGTGACGAAATAAATCTTGTTGCGACAGAAGGATTATTGTTGCGACGAAAGGACTCTTGTTGCAACGAAGGATTATTGATGCGATGGAAGCACTACGACTGCAAATAAGAATTTGGATCTAAGGTAGGATCGACACCTTTATAACATTTATTTGTAAAACGAATATATTTAGAGAAAGACAAACTTAGTTGTTCGTTTGTTGCTAGATTGTCTTCTGACACTAGGGAGATCGGTCTTGTCCTCAAGAATGATTTATCCAGCCAACAAATTGGCGACTCCACTGGGGAAAGAACTTGTTGTTTTTGGTTCTCTTTTATTTTGATTTGAGGAAAAGTTTTTCCTGGTTTTTGATTGATTGATATCTGCCTAGGTAGCTTAGGTTTTCTCTGTTTTTGAAAATTTTGAAATCTTTTACGTTTTTCTTGAACTTTTTTTTTGGACCGCACTTTGTTCTTTTGAACAGTGTGGGCAGTTTCACACTTTCCTTGAGTAAACAGTGCGGGACCGCACCTGTTACTTCTGGGAGTCTGCGGACCCTGTTAAAATTTTGGAAAAACTACAGATTTATTTTTCAGTTTAGTTTAGATTTAATTTAGGATTCTTAGCATCTACCCAGATCTGTATTTTTCTGTCAAAAAGCCTTGTTTATGAATTTCTTTCAGCAAATTCTTCATCTCATCATTCTCCATCAAGTTAATTGGGTGTTTTGAGTCTCTTTTTGAGAAATTCTTAATTTGATTTCCTTTGGTCATTACTTGGAGGTTTGTCTCAGTCTTTTCACAATTTTACATCTCTTTGCTTTTGTTTTTGCTAAATTGTGTATGAGTGTTAATCGCCTTTGAGTGTTTTTTTATCTTTGGAACTCTCACCCGATTTTCTTGACTTGCACTTGATTGGTTCTTAGATTACATTAGAATCATCTTGTGTTTGAGAATTCTCTTGCATAGATCACATTTTCATAATTAGAATTCTCATTTTCAGAATATGAATGAAAAATGTGCATAGATTACATTTGCATACTTTTCAAGTGAATTGTGCATAGATTACAACTGCATAGTTTGCATTCTGAAAAATCAATCATAGATTTAGATCAGTTTTCTTTGATTTGAATTTAGATGTTTTTATGCTTGCTTTAAAAACACAAAAAAAAAAAAAAAAAATTGGGATTGATTTGCATTAGTTTTTCTTGATGAAATTAGTGCATTAGAGAATTTGTTATATTTTCTCTTAGTAATCAATTTTTGCATTGTTGGAAGTGAATGGAAACTCTCTCCTTACTTTAGGTAGGATTCATCGAAATGAAAAGATTACATTATCATATTCGATTGCATTCAGTTTTGGGTCAGGTCATAACACCATTGGTTTCATATCCATTTACCCTTTTGAGTAATAACAGCCTAAATAACACAGCGCTTAATTAAAATTCATCTAGTAATTTTTACAATTTTAGGGCTCTTTCCACCAATCTAGCTCAGGATTAGTGCTTTGGAATAGGTTGTAGTTAACTTTCCAAAGCAACTAAAAAAAACAAGTAGATAAATCTTGCGGTAGGAAATAAATCCAATTGTAATTGGTACAATCTAGGAAGCTTCTTTTAAAGAAGTCAATTACGAGATCATGTCTGAACCTTTGAGACAATCAATTCTGTTTCATTGGGAAAGATAGAAGATTTTGCGCGCATTACAAACGGTAAACCTCGGATTAACCATTGTCGAGGAACCTGGGGTCACTTGTTGGTAAACCTCAGATTGATCATGTCGAGGAGCCTTCAAGGGAATTGAGCTTTGTTACTCTGCCCTTGTGCGTGGAATCGGATCGTAGATTGTTCCCCCAGTTGTATTTGTTACTATTGGTAACCTTAGTGTCCATAAACTTAAGATTATTTCCTAAGGTGACGGTGAAGGAAAGATCTCACTATACCTGGAGCAGACGTCAACTAGACTCACTTGGACTCTCTGGGGGGTTCTCTTCACACGAGATGGTTTGTGATGAAACTTGTGCCAGTCTGTTTCATTAAGCAGGTTGTCGGGGTAACTGTTCCAACAGCCCTTTCTGCATTAAATTCTACGATGTTGGATTTCATCACCAACTAGTGTTTTTAGTGTGGGGATCTACTGTTTGTGTGTGGTTTGACTCCTAGATTTGATAGCGTGTGTTAATTTGTTTGTTTTTACTTTTAGAAACCATAGGTGTGAATTGTGAATTTTAATTGTTTAGGTGTGAATTGTGAATTGTTAATTTTAGTTTTAAATTGTTAATAAAATTCACTGAATTTGAATATAATGGCAACTGTTCCGGAATTTACCAACCAAGGAACCCCTCTTAAGGAGAATCCTAGTACTTTTCCTTGCTTTGGAAATGTTGGTCCTCCTTATATGGCTACTTTGTCATTACCTGGATTTACAATAGGTTTACCGATATGGTTATTTTCAACTTTGTTGGCCCCGAATACTCCAATTATTCCACCTCAACCGGATGCTTCACCTCAACAGAGTTCACCATCTCAACATCACCAACCTTCTGTTGACCCTTTACCTTCTTCACCTAATATTTCTTCCTCTATTTTCCTCTTCGCTTGGTAAAATCCTTGACGCTAGTAGCCAGGTGACTAAGAAGAAGAAGAAGAAGAAGCAAGATAAGAAAGAAGTCAACCAACCAACCATAGCTGTAAGTGTTAGTAATGTTGAGGAAACCTCCAACATGCATCGTAAACCCAAATACCCTTGCAGGCTTTGTAAGGGTGACCAATTCCTTATCAATTGTCCTGGTATTCCAAAGGTCTTGGAAGTATGGTCAGAAAAATCTCATCAACTTTCTGTTGATCCATCAACCAGTGATAGTCAGGTTCCTGGGAAAAAGGGTAAAGTTAGGTTTCCTTGTAAGTTATGCAAAGGGAGTCATCAAACTCACATTTTCCCTCACGTGGATGAAGCCTCAAAATTATTGGAAAACCTTATTGTTCCACAGCAAGAATTTCCAACTGGTTACCATAAACTTTCTCCCAACCTACCATCAACTAACGGAGTGATTGATCTAATTTCAAGTACAGTCAATCCCACTCTTCCATTGGAGAGTGAAACTCATATCACTTAGGTTGATGATCCATTAGTTGATCAAGTGGTCGATTCGATTTCACATTCAGTCGATCCCATTCTCCCTGTAGAGAGTGAACTTCATACCGCTCAAGTTCTTCTTGTTACATCAGATTCTTCTACGCCGAGGGGCATTTCACCTGTTTCTACAGAACCCCCTCCAAGTACTGAGGTATTTTCCTTTGATTGGAATAGACTGACAGAACCTCGTCTTCCTTCCTCCATTCCTTTCCAAATCATTGTGAAGTTGGGTGGTAGGGACATACACCGCACACAGGTAGATGAAGGTGCTTCTGTTAGTATTTTATCCTCAACCTCTTGGAAAGCTTTGGGTTCTCCTCAGCTTGTCCCTATTACGCAGAATATGAAAGCTTTTAACAGAACCATTAGTGAACCTTTAGGGATCCTTCCTAAGTTTTCTATTACTTTGGAAGGTAAAACTGTCTGTATTGATCTTATGGTAGTTTGAGGTCCCTTGGATTTCAATTTACTCCTTGGGTGAGACTATGTCTATGCAATGAAAGCTGTCGTATCGACACTCTTTCGTGTGATGTCTTTCCCTCACAATGGCAATATTGTGACTGTAGACCAGCTTTCATTCCCTAGTCTTGTTTCGACTACCAATAATATGACACCCCTAAATGTTCCTGATTTGCAAGTGGTATCTACCCCGCCACGGGTTAATTATGTGGCAACTAGTCCCATGTTTTCAGTTACCGATGTAAGTGAGCCTTTCACTGTTTTCTCGTCTTCCTTTGACTTAGATTCGGTAATTGACATGGAAAACTCTATGGGATTATTTGAATGCGATGTTCTTATCCCTTTTGAGTCCCTGACATGTGTTCCTTCTAGAGAACTATTCTTCCTTCTGATGAAGACCTCTTGGAAGCCATGGTCAAGGTGTGTCCATTGACATGTGCTTCTTCCAGTTGGAAGCCATGATCAGTGAGTCAGAAGATAGTTCATGTTACTGTGTCAACCTCGTTAAAAAATGAATCAGTCAACGATGATGACAGTTCTTTTCCTATGTCAACCTCATTAAAAAATGAATCAGTAGGTAGATTGTAGAGAGTAGATTAATAGATTAGAAATAAGTAGTTTCCGAGGATAGTTCCTTTTACTGTGTCAACCTCGTTAAAAAATAAATCAGTTGTCCGAGGATAGTTCCTTTTACCGTGTCAACCTCGTTAAAAAATGAATCAGTGAGTTCGAGGATAGTTCCTTTTACCGTGTCAACCTCGTTAAAAAATGAATCAGTGAGTATGAGGATAGTTCCTGTTACTGAGTCAACCTCATTAAAAAATGAATCAGGTATGAGGACAGTTCTTTTCCTGTGTCAACCTCGTTAAAAAATGAATCAATTGGTCAGAGGAAAGTTCTTTTCCTGAGTCAACCTCGTTAAAACATGAATAAGGTATGAGGATAGTTCTTTTCCTGTGTCAACCTCATTAAAAAATGAATCAGTAGGTTATATAGGTAGATTGTAGAAAGTATATATGAGGAAAGTTCCTTTTACTGTGTCAACCTCGTTAAAAATGAATCAGTGTATCAAGAGGAAAGTTCCTTTTACTGTGTCAACCTCGTTAAAAAATGAAACACGTTGCCATGAGCATAGTTCTTTTCCTGTGTCAAGCTCATTAAAAAATGAAACAAATCCTCCCCTAATTGAGTCGAGCCTTTGACTAGATCTCGTAAATGTTAAGTCATATATTTAGGTCATTTTTTGCATAATTTTCTTGTCAGCTTAGGTCGTCTTTCATATGATCTTTTAAATGAACTGCCATTCCATCCAAATGTTAATCACCAACAATGTACTTAGTTGAATGAAATGAAGTCGGGGGGGTGGCGCTTCATGGGGCTTATATTAGGGCATCATGGCTGCTTCTCTCTATTTCAAGCTCGTGTAAAAATGAAACCACTCAAGCATAGTTTTTCTCTGTTTCAAGCTTTTGTAAAAATGAAACCTATCTTGAGTCAATTTCGGTTATTTTCAAGACTCGTTAAAATCATGAAAATCCCGAGATTATTTTACTATCTTTCATTCTCATAAAACACATGAAAATGCCGAGTTCTTTCCGTCTTTTCCTGCTCATAAATTAAATTGAAAGTTGGCCACATGAGTACATTTTTATCCCTTTTTCGAAATCATTAAAATTTACAGAAAAAGTGAAACTATTGAGTACATTTTTATCCCTTTTTCAAACTTGTTAAAACTTACGAAAAAGTGAAATTTTGAGTTCTCTTTTAAGCCCTTTTCAGACTCTCTAAACATGAAAAGATTGTCGAGCACTTGATTATTCAAACTTGTTAAAATAAATGAATGATCGTCCCTTCAGTATAATTTTGCCCCTTTTATGGACTGAAATGGACTATTTACGAAAAAGGTATACGTTGACTAATTACAGTCAATAGAGTTCTCTCCAGCATTATTTTATCCTTTTTCGGGCTCGAGAGACTAAATTTACGAAAAAGTACACCCATGGAGTTTTCTTAAGTTTTTTCTTCTGACTCCCTAAAATTGAAAAACACCAAGTTTCTCCTATACCTGACTCAAGCAAGCAACAAGAAATGACCCTCGTTCCACTTTTAAAATGTAGAACGAACCACTCCTTCTTAGGGTTCGAATCTTAAACTAAGTTGGACTCATCCGTTGATGTTTATAAACAAGAAAAATTTATCCTCCTCAAGCTTGTCAAAAATAAAGAGGTACTTGCCAGAAATGGTGGGGGAAAAGAGAGAAAAATGACTTGTTTGTGGTATTTTGATTTTTCGAAAATCTATTTAACCACTCTTGAACATGACACTTTCAATCACCTGGGTTGGGAAATCCTTTTCCTAACAGTTAATCGAACCTCATTTGAAAGTCTTCATCCGGTTTCTAGGTATTAGCTTTGGGTCAACTGCTACCAAGCCATCTGCAGTGTCGTTATGTGTTCAAGAGGACAGTTCAAATAAATCATTCATCTGCAAAATATCTGTCATCCATTGTTGACCATCCCTGAGTCAGTCCTTGCCAATATTTCTTCAAAACTTGATCTATGATTTCATGTTGTGGGCTTGCCTATGACAGATCACTTTCTATCGACGACAGCTCATTATCTAGGAAGTTGATCCAAAAATCGTCAGTACCTTGAAATCTGCATGCCTCAATGGTAGGTTCTCGCCTTCAACGACAGGTTGTATCATTGACCTTCGATCGAATGATTCCGTTACATGTTCGACTTCAGCTCATTCATTCACATTTCATGGATTGTACTGGTACTTTGAGAGCCATTGACATCGGTGGTTTCTCTCACTCCTGTTACCGCCCGCATCATTGATCGGTAATCAAGTGGTTTCTACCATGTTCGACTTCAACACATTTAATCGCATGGATAGAATTGTACTAGTTTGGGAAGCAGAGAAAAGAGAAATCAAGACCCCGGATCTAGTTTCACCATCCAGGCTATAAGGAGTTTTATTATTATACAAGAAACTATTGGGTTCAGTGGGGTTGCCCATGTCATGTTCCTCCCTTGATGTAATATTAAAATCATTTCTCGTATTAGAACAAGTTTAGTTAGTTTTGATCCTCGAGTATGGGAATGCCTAACCCCAACGATGATATGATTACATATATATATATATGTTTACATATATATATTTTGCATTGAATGTTTTTACAGGTTCCGACCGAGGTGTCCACAGGATGATCCTTGAAATGATAAAGTACTTCAATCTTCATATATGACAGACTTCATCTTCATCTATTCCAGACTTTGCACTTTAGGGGGCAATCTGTTACAATAAAAATTGTCACCTTGAAATTCTGCTGGCTGTATGAGCTCATTAATACTCATACTCGCCTCCTCTACAAGTCTTACAACCTTTACTCCTCATTTCAAGCCCTGAAACAAGAAGAAAAACCCTAAAAACCTCTGAAATAATGGGTACGTAGGTAACATGAAGCCTGCCTATGTTCCTGGCTTGGGTACGTAGGTAATGCATGGATTACCTACGTTCCAGAATGTAGTTTTCCTTAATAATGCCTGCGTACCCCATTCAAACTCAAAAGAGCGAGAAAGTAAAGTTAAAAATTTGGTTTGAGGTCAATTCTAGAAGGTTCTAGATGAGATTTTTTGGGGATAAGTATGCTTTGATAAGGTGCATGTATCCCTCACCTTAAGGAACTAATCCCTTGATGTGAGGAGCCTATTCCTTTGAAGGAGGATTCTATCCCTTAAAAGGTGGAATCCTAACCTCCTCATCTGCTCTATAAAAGGAGGCATTGGGTAGCCTTAAATGGTTAGATTTTGGAGATTGAGAATTGGAGTTCAAGCTTTATGGGTGATTGAGTTGAAGTGTTGTTGAGATTTAGACTTCTTTCTGCTGAGCTTTTGAGAGGAAAGATCACATACCTCTTTATGCTCCTGGAGGAAAAGTGCAAGACTTATCAAAGTAGAGGAGACTCCTGCTTTGGACCCTGAGAAGGCCTTTCGAACATCAAGGCTAAGGTTGTAAGGTTCTTCTGTATATTTTAAGATTAATACAATCAAGTTTTGTTTTTCTCAATAAATTATCGTTCGATTGTTTATTTCAATAAATTGTCGTTTGATCGTTTATTTCATAGATTCATTGATCACTATGATAGGTATGTTTTACGATTATTTATTATACAGGTGCTATTTAATATTTTCTTGTTTGTGATTGCAGGTCGACAAAAGATGACACTTTGTTGCGACGAAAGAACTCTTATTGCGATGGAAGGATTTTGATGCGACGGAAGCACTACGACCGCAAATAAGCATTTGGATCTAAGGTAGGATCGACACCTTTATAAAATTTATTTGTAAAACGAATATATTTAGAGAAAAAAGATAACCAGCTGTTCATTTGCTATTAGATTGTCTTCTGACACTAGGGAGATCGGTCTTGTCCGCAAGAACGATTTATCCGGCCAACACAAGTCTGACAGAATGATATGTAATGGATTGGCTGAGACAGACGTGAGCCATTGGATCATGCAATAGATCAAAGGTGGATGATGAATCATGATTTCGCATTTCTAAAATAATAGCGAATACCGTTAAGCATTAGGGGAATTTTGAGGTCTAAAATGGGCCTCCTAAGGAAATAATAAAATAATAGTTAAACCAATATAATAATATTTATGAATTTTCAATTCACTTTTTGCACCACAATCCATGTAACCATGGTTAAATTCAATTGAAAAGGTGTACCAATATAAAATTAATTAAAAAATTGTATTGATGTGACTATAAATAAAAATTAGCTTTTCAAGAAAATGTCATTATTAGTGAACAACTAATGCATTTTTCCTTTGCACTTAAATAACTTAAAATAAATTATAAATATAAATTCATAAATTCTTAATTGTATAATATAATATTAATTAAAATTTATATTATTTAAATTTTATAATAACATGTAATTAATATACTTTATAAAAATAATATAATATAATATAATAAATGTATAGGGATATGCATTGTTTCTTTCAAGAAATATGAAAATGACAATAATATATTTATTCCAAAAAAGAAACACACATTTATTATGAGTACTTTAATTTGACTTTAAAAGTACTTAGAGCACTACCATGGTTAACCATGAGATTTTATCTACCATTGAGAATGTGACAAATAAGTACCTTTAACTCAAGCAATACCACCTCAGCCATTATGGATGATGTCATCTCCTAAAATGTGATTGGTTCTCATAAAGTGAATTTTGATTGTACATTTTCCTTAGGAGGCCCATTTTAGACCTCAAAATTCCCCTAATGAGTTCGCATGGTATGATAAATGGATTGCGATGTGATGCGAGAAGGACGAAGGATGCAAATTTGCAAAGAGTTAAAAGTTACAAAGGATCGCGAACGCTCATGATCGGTTCGGCATGGTGGGTCCCTCAAGAAGAATTCAAAGTTGTGTATGTAACATGTTTTGGGTTATTTTCATTCTATTATAAAGAGCGTTGTTTGATTGCTTCACGTATGTATGTTATTTAACTCTGAATTGTATTTCGTTGTGTTTCGGTCAATCCACTTAAAGGTTGGGGGTGCACATGTGGCCACCACCCTAACCGTAACATTTAATCCATGGCTTAATAGGTAGAGCGGATAGGGGCATGCCAAATTTGGCGGTCAGCCCTAATTTAACTCCAGTTAACTTGAGTTCTCCCCATTTAGCAGAATTTTCCTAGGAGATATTGGGTAAAAGTGTAGGAGGCTCAATTTTCGACCATTTTGAGTGAATGAAGAGTCATTATTGACTAATTGGAGAATTTTGAAGCCATTGGTGTAGAGAAAACAACCATTAGAGCATTGTAACTACATGTAATAGCAAAATTTTGAGCATAATGAAAGATGGACAAGCCATTGGGAGCTGGACCAGCAAATGTAGCCTAGGAGGGGTGAACCGCTTCATCATGCCTATTGTGTAAACTTCATGTGGTGACTTATTTCTCTATTTTGCGTTATTTTTTGGTGTTATTTATGCTTATTTTATGCTTCTAATTCACTAAAGTTCATCTATAATTCATGGAAAACCTCCTTAATCCTTATGCAAACTAATGAACCAATTATGCACATGTTTTTAAAACTGAAAGACCATTAAAGTGTTGAAAACTAATGGCTACTATTTCAGACGTACACTGTTGAGATGTCTGAGGACATGGAAAAGTTGGATATTCTCAATTTTATCCACCATCATGTTATTACCAGGAAAATAGGTGGAAATTTTGATAGTGGTCCTGATATTTCCTTCGAGACCTATTGAATAACCATCATCTAGTCCCCTATAATCAACAACCTTTGAATTTTTAGCCCTCGCTAATTCCAAGCTTTTCCATAATTCCCTAAAATATTCCTAGTTGTTTGTTTCCCATCCAAGACCCAAGGAAAAGGTGTATTTTATATTTTATTCAGGACTATGCAATTCCCCTCCCAATCCTACCACCCCGAGGTTTCCTTTAGAGACTCCGTAAAAAATGAGGATTGGAATGGGTTGTCTAGTTTTTGAGTTTCGAAATTCATCCTCCCCCAATATTAATTGGGTTAAACTGATGGAGGAAGGTTTTGGAGTGAAGTTGATAACATGATAATATAAGTTTTGATAGTTTATCTATTCTCTCTCTTCAATAGTCATTTCGCCCAGGTCCTTCATCTTTAATCCTTTTCCCGCCATGTGTTATGCAAGTAGCCATTGTGCTTTTATAGAAACTCTACATGTAGATGACACTTTGTATTTAAATATCACCTTATTCCTCTCCAACCATATCATCCAACATAAGAACTTTGGATGTGCACTCCAAGCTATTTTCCCTGCCGAATATTTGATTGAATCTTTTTGTGAATATTGATCTTCCACATCTCAAACATCTTTTTCCAGTTCGTTGGAATGTTAGCGACAATGGGGAATTTTTCAAAGGCCAATCTCCATACTTCCATAAAGAAGGTTCCATGACGAAATAAGTGTGGAATTGACTCCTCTTCTGCCTTGCAAAGGTTGCACCACGATGAGCCTTGAATATTACTCCTCAAATTCTTTGTTGTGAGGATATTTTGGCATGTTAGGACCCAACAAAAGGAATTAATTTTTGCAATGGCATAATCTTTCTAGATCATTTTAAATAGTCTCTTCTTTGGGGGATGTGGGAGGCTGTTAAGAAGAAAATTATAACCCTTTTTGACTGTGTGCTATTGTGATTTTCTTGATACCCACTTTCTTTAATCAGAAGCTTCATGAGAGAGAGGTGCAAAAAATTTCAATAAAGACATGAACTGGCTCCATTTCCCAACCAATTGGGAGGGGAGATCTTGGCACTGCTACCCCGACCATACCCTAGTTGAATCCAAAGATGAAATATCCTATATTATTTCAATTCATTTGCTCTTCAACCATTCAACAAGGGGTCTTCCCTCTTCCAGTTCCAATTCTACAAAACTTGTTGGGATATTGTCCTTCTGAAGTCTTATTTGTGCTCCATCTCCGATGGTCCACCCAAAATTTTGTAAATTCGCCTATGAAACAACCTTGCATAGGCGCCATATTTTGGATCCCTTACCTTCCCATTGTAGATTCTTTGCCCTTAGTATCTTTTTCTTGTTGAAATATTTTTTGAGGAAAGCTTCCTTCCGCCAACCATTGGTATCCGAGATTAACTTCTGCACTATTTTGGCTCCTATAAAAATATTCATCAACAATGGGTCCTTGATTCCCATCCCTTCGTGCTCCTTCGAGAGACGAACTACATTCTAATTTAATTAAGGGAAAATTAAACTAGAAGCTTCATGTGTGCCATTTTCAATATTTCTTGTTTCCAGTTTCAACAAGAACACACTTAGGAGCTAGCCTAAGTATATTGGAAGAGTCGACATTGCTGATTTAATCCGGACATCTTTTCCAGCTAGGTTAAGCTATCTTGCACCCCATCAATGAATCTTCTTAGAAAATTTTTGCAACATGTCTTCCCAGCCTTCCTTTGAAGAAAAAATTAAGGAAATGGATATTCCTAGATATTTGAAGGATTTCTGTTTGGTTTGGACCGAAAACCCCAATGCTGTGGCAAGCTCATGCAATGTTACGTATGAGCAATTCCATCCAAAGAGTTGAATTTTATCTTTATTAACTTTACCCCACGACAACTGCAAATATAGATCTAACATAATTTTGAACTTTTTGTTATAATTTTGGAGGCTCCTCCGAACAAGGTTGTGTCGTCTGCAAACTTTGAATGATTGATATTTTTAACATTTCTAGTGATGTTGATGTCTGGCAAGGAGTCAAGGTTTCTTTCCTTTTCGATGTGCTTGATGATACTTTCGGCCACCAGAATATGCAACAGGGGTGACATGGGGCATCCTTGTTGAAGACCCCTAGAGGATTTGAAGAGTGGAGTTGGCCTTCCATTTATTAAGGGGCAATATAGGGAGAGTCTATACATGCTTTTATCTAGGAAACAAATTAAGTACAAAAGCCCATTTTTTTAAGAATTGGAAAGAGATAAGAGTGACACACCCAGTAAAAGGTGTTTGTCATATCCAATTTGATGATGAAGCTTGGTTCTCCCTCCTCCTTATTGGTGTGAATTGCTTCTTGAATGAAGATTATGATTTCTAATATATATCTTTTCTTGAGAAAATATCCTTGATTCTATGATATGAGTCTTAAAATAATCTGCTTTAGCCTGCCAACAATGATCTTAGTCATAATCTTGCATGAGGCATTATGTAATGATATTTTGCAAAAAAACAGAAAATTTGATGGATTGGTCTCTTTTGGAATGAGGGAAAGAAAGGAGGATTTTGTGCTCCCGCCTATATTATTTTTTTCCAATGACCAATTTAACATCCTGAGGAGATCTCTCTTTATCTAATTCCAACACAACCTCTAAAAGTTGATGGTGAAGCCATCTGGACTGGGTGCCTTGTCTAGAACCATACTCCATATGCCCTCAACCACCTCCTATTCGCTAATCTTTCAAACTAAACTTCGATTCTATTTGTCTGATACTTATGGGGTGAATGTGCTGACGAAATTTTTTTCCTTATCATAATCTAAATCACCACCCACGTTTTATAGAGCTTGGAAATAATTATAGGCTTCCTGCTTAATTCAAAAAAAGAGGTGACCCTTTCTCGACTTTCTGGGGCTATTTCCCTTTACTCTATTCCTTACTTCCTTGGCCTTGGTTTGCTTTTGAAAATAAGTTGTTTTCTTATTTCTTACCTTAAGCCATGTGGTTCTTGATTTATGGTGCCAATACTCCTCCTCTTTTATACACTTATAGAAGTATTGAGCATTTAATTCTTTCTTCCTTTCTAAATGACTTTCAGTAACCTCACAATTCTCCATCATTGCGATGTTTTGATCCATTTCTTTCAATATTATTTCTCTCTTTTCTCCTCGAGGAACAAAGGAGTCTCTGACCCATTTTCGCACCACCCTTTTGACCTCCCTCAATTTTGACTCCCACACAAAATCAGGTGATCCTGCAATATTTAAGTTCCATGTTTGCTTTATAATAACCTTCACTCCATCTTCTCTCAGCAAAAATCGATTGAACCTAAAGGGGATTGTTCCCAAGTGTTCTCATGTCTTGGTTATCAGCTTGATTAGGAGGCAGTCTAATTTGCGTTGAAGTAGTATCTCTGAACATCTCGTCCCGATAATACCCACAAAATGTGTATCAAGGAAAATTTTAAGGATGGAAGCTTATCTTAAAGTTTAGAAACCTTGGGGAATCTTACTAGTCCATAATATGCAAATTGTAAAATTTTTTGGTGATATTTTTGTAGAAATATTTAGATTTCCAATGATTTTATATAAGTCAATATAATATTTTGGTGATTTTAAAGGTAAAATAATGGTGTACTATAAATTTTGGGCTAATCATTTTAGAAAAAAATGGAAATTCATGAATCTTTTTTTTGGGGAAATCATGGAAAATTAGCCCACTTACGAATATTAGCCCCTGAAATTTTCCCTGATGTGTATTAGGAAGTGGTCCAGTCTTGCAATGATGTGTTCTACCCCACACCCTCTATTCTTCCACGTAAACCTCCCTCTTTGTGCCTTGACATTAATCAAATCCCACTCTAATAATAGATCCTCTAATCTCTCTTTGAACGAATCATGAACTAGTGAACCTCCCTTCTTTTCCTGTGCATATATCGTAGTGTTGAAATCCCCTCCAACTATATAATTTTGATTCCATTGTCATAGTTTTAATAATATGAGATTATTCCAAAAAAATTCCTTTTCGCCTATATGACCAACGCATATATATTCACCAATCTAATTTTGTCCACGCTGCTTATTTCTTCCAGCTCCACTACTATCTAGTTCATTGTCATCTGTGCCACTTTGACTATAAATACACTTGGGTCTGAAAATGTGCCTAGTCCACTGGATGCTCCCCTTGAGCTTTAAGAGATCCCTCCACTATCTTTCCATAAAATCTTGGAGGCTTCCATGAGCTCGACATCATCTCGCTTCATTTTCTGTAAAAACAAAATTGTATGCATATCCATCTTAATCAAATCCTTTATTGCCAGGGTTTTTTTAGGGTCACCCATTCCCCTCGCATTCCATGATATCAACTTCATCATTTTTTATTTGGAGGATGGGCTTTACTTCCTCCATATGCATTTATGATTCCTCCTTTTGATCTCGACCCCAAACTTTTTAAGACATCCGAGATTTGGGGTTGAATTACCAATATTTATTAGATTTTTCCTCGTTCTCTCACAACTCCTTATAGTGTCAACCCCATTTCTTTATTGTGCTTCAATTTCATGACTCCTTGCATCTTCATTACTTGACCCTTGATGTTCTGAGTTTTTGGTCAATATTTTCCTGGGACCACTTGAGGATTGTGTTAGTTTTGTAGACGAGGCATCCAAAGGTATGATTTGACAGAAGCACATACCAAGCTAATCCTTTTTTTATTGTGTTTTAAATTGGGCTTTAGAGTTGATATGCTCCTCTGTTTTTGCAACTGCTCGTTTCTCCCAACCATGCCTTCCTTTTTTAGGGTCAGGGATCTCTCATTCCTCTTGGTTGTACTCGTTTTCCTCTTCCTCATCTGACGTCTCCAGTGCTTCATTTGCTTCCTCTTCTTGTTTTCCTTTCGTTCCCTGTATCACTTTGAAATCATTGTTTGAGGAGGTGGGGGTATCATGTCTTAGGGCAGCCTCATATGTTGTCGACCTGCGATGATTTACGTTCTTCCTTTGTTTTTTCCATTGTTCCTTGTTTTGAGCCTGAGTGTCTTCCTTGTGTTTGGTCTTCTTACATTCCCTCGCGAAGTGTCCATACTCTGTGACAATATCGACACTTGAAGGGGAGCTGGTCGTAATCTAGAATCTGGGTATGCTTCCATTCTCCCATTGTTAACGAGATCTCCGTCGGGAGGTTTTTTTCCAATTCTACCTCGACACATTTTCTTGCACATGCGAATTTCCCTCCTTTGGGTTTTTCTCTATTAATATATCTTCCAACCAAGAGGCAGTCATCTCGTCAGCATGGAAAATGAAGTCTCGAGAGTTTCACCCATACCGACACTGCCACAGGAATTCCTCCCCTGGATCAAAGTCAATTGCCCACTGATTCACATACATCCCTCTGGCCCAGAGAAGTATGTTATGTTTCTAAATATTATCTCCTTATCCTCCCTGAGCTTGAAGAGGAAACCAAAATACCCATTACTAATTGAGTAGATCCCCAACCCCCCTTTTATCTTATTTCTCCAAATTTTCTCTAGCCATTCCTAAACAGACTTCGGAGATGACCACAAACCAATGAACTTCCTAATGAAGGCTTGATTTGTATACACTATTGTGGATCTGCAGAATGTATTGGGCATTGGAACCGCAAGCACGTTCTCGACTTTTCTCACAAATTTCAAGCCATTCTCCTTCAACTTTTTCTTTTTAGGCGTGGTGGCAATCAATGCCTAGAAGGAAACTACCATCACACTGTCAGTGGATGTGGACGAAGGAGAGGGAGAGCCCCCTCAATTGACCATTAACCGCAATCAGAGTTGCAAGGTGTGCAAAGGTAAGAATTATGGAGAATTATTAATCACAAATCTATCGAGTGTCAAGAGAGAAAACAAAGGTGGTATTTTCAATCAAATAAAATAAAATAATTTAATTTAATTTTAATTTTAATATTTTATAATTTAATTTTTTATTACTTTTAAAATTTAATTATTTGGAAAAATATTTAACAATTTAATATGAAAAAATGTTATATAAATCATTAATTTCAAAAATAACAATAAGAAATTAGATTTAATTAAAAATAACTAAAAATTAAAATTGATACAAATTAAAAATAAAAAATAAAAAAATCTTTATACATAATATCATAATAAATGTTCATAACTATCAATTTCAAAATTTCATATTTAAAGTTAATTAATAAACCTATATAGTTTTAGTGAAATTAATCTTTTCTATTATTAAAATTATATTTATAAATCAATTTAACTCTAAATATTTTTATTATATATATAAACAACTACCTACATTTAAATTAATATAATCCACAAAATCTAAAAGCATATTTGAAGTATATTCGCCTGTATCCAATTTCATGTCATTTCTATGTAAGCACTGACCGCACAAACTTATGGACATGAATATTTTGAATTCATTTTATATTTTTAAACTTTTTAATATACCTAGTTTTAAGAAATTCTAATGGGAAAATTCTAATCCAAAAAGCATATTGGAATTATACTTGCGTGTATCGCATAGCGTCACCTCTCTATGTAAGCACTGACCACAAATACTTATAGACGTGAAAAAATTGAATTCATTTTATATTTTTAAAGTTTGGAAAATAGTTTTAAAATATTATAATGGGAAAATTTCAAATCTAAAAAGCATATTTGAATTATAGTGACTTGTCTCGCATCTCGTCTCTTCCCTATGTAAATGAAAATACAGGAAAATGGAATAAAAGAGAGATGAAAGGTCACATAATTGCATGAGAGGGAGATTGAAGGAAAAAAGAAGGAAAATGATGAAATTAGAGGCCTCAATGATAAAAAGGATTATGAGGATTAGTTCATGGCTTTTGTCAGTGTTAGCTTTGGTCAGTTTAGTTTTGGATATCTCTATATTCTCTCATACTCTTGCACGCTAAGAGAAATATTGGAGCATTGTTGGAGCACGCTTGGAGCACTCTAGTTTCATCGAATTTAGAAAATAAGGAAAATGAAAGCAGGAGAACACAAGGGAACTGATGGATCAACAACTACAGGGGGATTTCTTTGCAGGTATCGAGTTGCATGTATGGTTTACTTTCTAGCTTTGGCATGCATTGCACATGCATGTGGTTTCTTGGTTATGAGCTGTCATTGGCATGGAGGATTGTCTAGATTGACAATGGTTGCCTAGCCTTGCCATTTCCTGGATGGTCGTGGTGTTGTGGGTTTCCCAATTTATTATTTTTTATTGGTGCTCATGTTCCTTATGGATGTGAGTTGAGTTACTAGTTCCTGGAGCCTTGGTTGGATCAACTCTTTGGAAGCCCTAGAACAACTTGGGTTGAGTAACTAGTCCTGGAATCCTTGGTTGGACAAACGTTCTAGAGCCCTTGGTGGGTTGAGTTATTAGTCCAAGAGCCTTTTTTGGAAAACTATTATAGAACCATGTAACAATAGTGGGTTGAGCTAATAGTACTTAAGCTAGGTTGGAACAAACGCTCTAGAGCCCTGCACAGCTTCGGTAGAGACCGATCTGTTGATGTTAGTGATGTGCAACTGTGAGATGGAATCACTTGTTGAGGGTTGAGGTGGTTTGGCCTATGGAAGCCCTGGTTTGGTTTTGCTTGGTTTATTCCAAGAGATCCCACATTCATGCTTGGAATATGGCGCGGAGGTGATTGGTTGAAAGAGAGATTTGGCTAAACCCAATCTATGGTCAGGTGGCACGTGGAAGTCCCTGACTTGTTTTGATTTTGCATATGTTAATAAGAGTTATTTCCTCTTGTATTATATGAGTAAATATACTTGTTATTATGTAGCTTTGATGGTTGTTCTATCGTTTTTATTATTTTGGTTATATGATGGTTATAAGCATGGTTTCATGATAGATTCTAGTTATGGCTCTTATCATGTTTTCATTGGTAAATGATTGGCTATTGAATGCATGAGATAATAAATGTTATGGAAACTATTATGAGAGTGAATTAGAACTTCTTGACAATTTTTAGAGAAGTATCAGACCCCTATGTTTAAATATGCATTCACGACCTGTATATTACATGTTTTCCATGTGTTTGATAAAATGAATGTCATGGTTAAGCTTGGTTAGGCCAATTTATTGACTAAGTCTTGTGTTAAAGGCTTGTATTTTTATCATTTATTGTTTTCAAAATTTCATGACTTTTTGGATAGTGATCTAGAGTCTAGCCCTAAAAAAGTGGCACAAATTTCGCTGTTGTAGGCACAAAAATGGGAAATCGGGACTGAGGTCACTCCCTTGCATGATTATGCATGAGATTGGAGGCATGCATTTGCAGGGATGTAGGATTTTACATGTGAATTGGAGTTCAAATTAGTGAAAAAGCAACCTGACTCAAGATTTGGGCACTTGGAGGGGTGGTTTAGCTCTTGGGGGTCTTGTATCTCCTCATGAAGGTCATCAAAGTTTCGGTTTATCGATTCCAATTCCTTAACTATACATAGGAGGTTGAGTCATATTGTAGTAACTCTTTGTCACATATTTACCTCGGTGGACTGGTGAACTTGGGTAAGTGTGGGAACAAGGTGTTACACCTCCTCGGTGTCCATGTTTTCTAGCATTACTCCTATCTTCGTCATTAATATCTGTGACTATAATCGAAGAATTATCACTATGTTCATTCACTAAGCGAATCTAATATGTGCTTGGTTTTCGCCGCCATTTCGGTCTTCTCCTAATCTAGTAACACCAATATTTTGTCTAACATTTCATACATCCCCAATAGATTCTTGATGTTTTTCTCTGATGCCTTCCTCCAATGCTTGAAATCCTTAGGTGCTTCACTGCCCACCATTTCTACCGGTGCTTGCTTCCACAACAAGGATCTCCACTTCAAAAACAACCAATTCAGATTTTTTTTTCGACTTAGCGTCCTTAATTTATTGCCTCCCCTCCCTCCTAGGCATAGGATACTCCTTCTATCATCATTAAATCTGGCATAGGGGGAATCTTCACTTCTATTTTCAAAATTAATGAATTGGACTACGAACCTTGATGGTTCTAGTTGGCATTGATGTGAATTGATTCTCATATCTCTCTCTACAAAATATATTGTGCTTGGGAGGACCACCGAACTTTTAACCGCAATCACCTTCTCTTGTCATTGCTCCAGCTATGACATATTTCATGCATGCAATGCAACAGGTGGAGCACAGATTGAGATCTGCTATGTTCTCTTGGATTCTCATTAATTCCATTGTCAGTGCATATGATATACTCAAGTTCCCAAGGATCTTCATTTAATGACATTGAGTTATTGGTTTGACACAATATTCTTTCACCATCCTATAATATTAATACCCCTTGTTCCAGGTGTGATCCTTGATTTTCCAACATGTTCGCCACTAAGCCGAGATCTCTGAGGATGTGGAAGAGTTTGATATTCTCAAATTCGTCATGTTGACACCTAATCCTAGGGATTGGATGAAATTGTAAATTAGTGTAAATAGAAAATAAGGAGAGGTGGAAGATGAAGAGATATTGGGAGATGAATCCCATGAGTCTCACCCTCCATGCATATATTTTTGAGCCTCCTTTAAGTGAAAATAAATTTATTTTTTTTGGAGTTACCTCCTGGCCTGACATGGTATCAGAGCCATGTCCATTTTTGGCTTCCCTGCCCTTGTAACTCCCTCCTCCATTATGAAAAACTGTCTCTGCATTTTTTTTTGCAGACTGTCACCTTTGTCATGCTGCAAAATCTTGTCATACTGCCAAAATTCCTTCTCCCTCACTCAATTGATTCCCTCATTGAAACATAATTCTCTCTCCGTGCTCTCTCAACTGCTCCATACCCACCATGCATTCAACAAAACACCCACGCTCCTCATACAGTCAAGGCAGAAGAGCTCAACCTCCATTCGACATACGCAACCTTGGTGCACAACGAAAGAGTGGTCCCTCACACAACATACATAGTATCCATAACCCGAATCTTCTCGACATATCCACGCACTACTCCATATATTCTCCATAATCTGAATACTCCATATACACAGTTTCCATAACATGTCTCCTCTCGACATATCCACGCACTATCAACCCCATTACATAGTTGACTCCTCGGCTTCTCCTTGACACAATGACCTTAACTCCCATGGATTGGTGTGCTCCCGTGGCTTGGTGTATCTCTACTTGCACCCATAGAACTTCCCACCATGGCTCTTCGGTGCCCCTACACCCTCGCATTTATCAATCTTGACAGTGCTCCCTCCTAGGCTCTATCATGTATGCAGTTTCATACCATTGCACTCTCAACATTGTGGCCTCCAACTCTTAGCTCCTACAGTCAGCCTCCATATGTAGCCTCCACCTGCACTTTTCCTCCACAATACCGCTCATCCATGTATTTCTATGTGTTATGTATATAAATAATAGGTGTCCTTCTAATGCAATTAGAAACAAGACTCCTTATGAATTGTGGCATGGCCACATTCTTTCGGTAAAGCATCTCAGGGTCTTCGGTTCCACCTATTATGCCTTGATACGTAAGGAACACATAAAAAAACTTGGTGCAAGGAGTCATAAGTGTATCTTCTTGGGGCATTCAAACACCTCCAAATCATACCGTCTCTATGATGAAGTCAATAAGAAGTTTGTATTATCTAGAGATGTCATATTTCTTGAATCTTCCAAGGCTGACAATGTTGTTGAGAGATAACTTGATCGCTTGGATAGATTTGAGCATGAAAATTCATTTCAAGAATTTGATAATCAGATTCCACATCTTGAAGGGGGGATTCCTATAATGAATCAATATGTGGAATCTTCTTCTGAAGCACTCTCTCCCCCACATGAAGATCCAAATATGAATGACACTTTGAGTGATGTGATTGACATAATTGGGAGACTAAGTCTTGTTTCAACCCAACCTTAGTCAACTGAGTAGCCTAGGCCATCTCAAAAAGTTCTTCCAAAATGGATGACAAAGAGACTTGAAAATTTTCATCCTAATGAGGTTGGAAACACGGGAACAAGAAGTTCCACCAAGAAAAATGGAGGTGATGTAGATGATTCTGATTCACATGTTGATATGGATGTTTCTTATAATTGTGAATTGAATTTGTATACATATTTTGAACCAACTTGCTTCAAATAATCCACTTTTCATGATGAATGGAATGAAGCGATGCAAAAGGAATATGATGCCTTAATAAAGAATGTCACTTGGAAGCTGGTTGATCCTCCATTGGGAACCAAACCAATTTTCTGCAAGTGGGTCTACAAGAACAAGTACAAAGTTGATGGCTCACTTAACAAGCACAAATCCAAGCTTGTGGAAAAGGTTTTACACATAAATAAGCGGTCGATTATGAGGAGACTTTTTCCCCACAAAAAAATGGGCTACCATCTAGAAACTCTTTGCCTTGGAAACTCAGAACGGTTGGAAAGTCCATCAGATGGATGTAAAAAATTCTTTCTTGAATGGGAAGCTAAAGGAGAATGTTTTTATGTCCCAACCAAAAGGATTTGTTTTGAATGGCCAAGAATGCAAAATATGCAAGCTTGTAAAATCCTTGTATGGCCTCAAGCAAGCACCGCGAGCTTGGTATGAGAAGTTAATTGAGCATATTTTGAAACTTAACTTCAAACATTATTATCTTGATGATGCAAATTTGATTGTCAAGAAAGTTGGAAAAACAATTGTATATCTTGTGGTGTATGTAGATGATCTTTTATTGGCATGGAACAATGAGAGCTATATTGCATCCATAAAGAAGAAATTTAGGAAAGGTTTTGAAATGAATGATTTAGGATATGTTCACTACTATCTTGGTATTGTAGTAACTCAACATCCTAATTTTATATTCCTCTCTCAGAAGAAGTACATTGGAGATCTATTGAACAGATTTGGCATGTGGTGATCATTTTTTAAGGAGCTATCAAAAAATCCCTCGAAAGAGCTAAGGGTTCGATCTTACCTCGGAATCACTGCGAACAACAAGAAAATACAGGGAGAGTTGTTCTACCATACATTAAGGGGGTTACTGATAAAATAGCCAAGCTCTTGAGAAAGAACAATATTTTCGCTCAATTTTCAGCATTAGGGACTATTAGACAAAAGATGCGATCAGTCAGGGATGGCATAAACCCTGAACAATTTAAAGGAGTGTACAAGATTAACTGTTCATGCGGGAAGAGCTATATCGGTGAGACTGGGTGTTCCCTTCAGAAAAGACTTAAGGAGCATGGAGCCAATATTAGATATGAACGATCGCGCACCTCAGCCCTTGCAGAACACTCCTCAAAGACCAAACATCAAATTCGTCTGGAAGATGCAACAATCATCGCAAAAGAAGAGCACTATCAGAGAAGGAAAATAAGAGAGGCCCTTGAGATCATAAAGCATCCAGATAATCTTAATAGGGATGGTGGAGTTGAAATTAGTGACACTTGGAGACCCCTTCTTTGACAGATCTGTTCCTCCAAAAACACCCACCAGTGAGGTATAGTTTTCAACCCCAGGTATGTCCCTCCTCCTTTGGTTTCTTATTTAGTTTTTAGTTTTTAGTGTTAATGAACTAAAATTCTAATAATTATCCCTATTAATTAATTAATTTTTATTTGGTTATAATAAAAATTAATTAATTAATCAATAATTATTAGATTTTATTCTATATTCCCTTATAAAAAAAAATTCCCTTTCCTAGGTTTCCTTTTTCCTAGCTTTATAGTTTTTTAGTTAATTAAAAATGAGTTTAAATACTCTAATTATAATATAAAAATATCATTAAAAATAAAATAAAAATATCATTAAAATTAATTATTTAATAAAATTAATTATATATTAAATTAAAATGATATATTTAATAAACCTAATATATCATTTTAATTCAATTATATATTTATATTTTATTAAAGTTTTTATTAGGATTAACTTATAATAAATCACCTCATTTTTTAATTTTTAGATCGCTTTTTCTTTTTAAAATTTAAATTAATCTTTTAAATTAATCATATAATAAAATTAGATATATAATAAATTATAATGATATGTTTAATTAACTAAATATATTTTTTTAATTCAATTATATATTTAGATTTTATTATTACCTTAAATAATATTATCTAATTTTATAACTTAAAATAAAATTAACTAATAATAAAACCTCCATCTTTAATTGAACTTGAGAAAAATTTTCTTTTTGATTTTTAGCCTAGTAGGAGTTCCTTATTAAGTTAGTAATTCCTTTATACCTTAATAAAATTAAAAGTTTTTTTTAATTTAATTATTATAAAAAATATGAAATTATAAAAAAAATTGGTCAGTCCCTTTTTCTAGAAATCATCTTCTTCTACCACTATTAATGGTCTTAGTCTTTCTCTCATTTCTTCATTCAAAAAATGTCCTGATGATGGATCCCCGTTGGGATTCAAAACGTCGACACTAGTTCTCTAGCACTGTGAATAATCCTGAAAGCTCCTTAAAAAAAGATTTGGCATGGCTGAGTGCAATCCTTTGAATAATCCAATGGAACGAAACGTGAAGCTCACATCCATTGAGGGAAAAGAATTTGAGGATGCAACAAAGTATAGACGACTTGTAGGAAGTCTCAACTACCTAACTACTACCGGACTAGACATCTCATTTGTTGTTGGAATCCTCTCTGGGTTTATGCAAAATCCTTGTGAGGGACATTAGTCCGCTGCAAAAATAGTTCTAAAGTACTTGAAAGGGACTCAAGACTTTGGACTCAAGTATACACAGGTGGGTGACTTCATCTTGATTGGATACTTTAATTCAGACTTTAATGTAGACAAAGAAACTGGGGCATCTACTTCAGGTTATACTATGAGTCTTGGATCGAGATCTATCTCCTGGAGATCACGCAAATAATCAGTTCCAATAGATTCCACAACTAAGGAAGAATATGTGGCAGCAGTTGAAGCAACAAAGGAAATTGTGTGGCTCGGGGAAATTATGGAATATTTGCAGATAAAACAAGTGCATTCAACTCCACTCATGATCAGCAACACTTCTGCAATAAAGTTGGCCAAGAACCCAAAGTTCCATGTGTTGTCACTCTGTAATTTGTAAGATTGGAAAGTAAAAACGACAGAGGACATCATCAAACCACTTTTGAGTCTAGGACCTAGCCTTCCTAGACTCAGAGAGGGCTCTCTCTGTTTTTATGATTTAGCTTGATAATTCTAATTGTTGATATTAGGTAGTTATAGTGATGGGGGTTATTTTTTTGATTGATGGTGTGGTTGGACAGATAGCGCTGCAGGGACTAATCCATTGGGCTATGGAGTCAAAAGGTTGGAATGGCACATCAACATCAAGAGCATCACAGGGAAAGCTAACTGTGCTAAATGGCTTAAGAGTTGTATGGATTATGAGGTGAAAGAAAGAGTGAGAATCTGTAGTGACTAAAGAGCAGTTAAGAATTCTTTAATCAGACTTCAGCAGAAAACATTCAGATTGTAAATGCAGACAGAATTAAGGTGCTCCGACAGCAAATCTTAATCTAAAATTTTTGATTTACGACTAGATGAACATATACACAGCAAGGAAAACAACGAAAACATTTAAAACAAATAATTATCACATCACCATTTTGACACAGCTCAAGAATCATGTAAACGATCTTTGATTATTGATGTCCAGCTCCAAAATTGCAGTGCTCTAATATAGTAGTTCTTACAATGTAGGGGCTAACAATATTTGAACTCTTGATTATGAAAATCCAAGCAGTATTTAACTAAAACTTGAGTCACTTGCCCTAATCTACTTCGGAAAACTTCATTTATTATTAAAAACTGAAAATTAAATAGGCATGGCCATGCAAGGCCCGAACAAAGAAAATCTCTGACCAAACACCACCAGTGGAATTGATTTTGTTAACTCTTCAAGAATGCAAAACTCAAGCAGCTCTTCGTAAATCAAAAGTAGGCTTGAAGGTGGAATGTGATGATCCCAAAGAGGCAATGAATGGTGGTTCTGACATCTGGCCCTGCTTTTCAAAAGATCGACGTTGGGTGACTGTGCCGATGAGTTTGTTGCTTTTTTTGTTTCAGTCATTATGACATAACAAGTTTGCATGGACGCCCTTTGCTGCCCAAATCGACCTGTGGTGTTTATTTTCTACCCGAATCCTTCTTGTCGCGTTTCAACCCTTTTTCTAAGCAAAACAACGTAAAAACTCAATATACCGAATCTTAAAACCTTTAGATTTTAACTTGGAGCCGCATCGCATCCGTGCACTTTGCCATATTTACAGTTTGAGTTGTGAAGTATGTAATTGACCACGCGATGCAAAGTGGGAGGTGACGTGGAGGGAAGGTGGGATCAGACCGCAGCCTGCAGATCGCAACTCTTAAGTTTTAGTTATAAGCGTGGAGGAAAACTCTAAAAGACGCGAAGTGAGAAGTGTGGGGAGAAGGTAAGTGATGTGGTAGGGGAAAGTGGGACCGACCGCATCGCAAATCGTAGATTTTAAGTTTTAGTTATAAGCGCAGAGGAAAACTCTAAAATATGTGAAGTGCGAAGTGTGGGGAGAAGGTAAGTGACGTGGCAGGGGAAAGTGGGGCCGACTGCATCGCAAATCGTAGATTTTAAGTTTTAGTTATAAGCGAGGAGGTTAAGATCTGAAACTTGTGAAGTGTGGGGAGGGGGACCCACCTACACTGCAATTGCAAGTTGGAAAGCTTCTCTGGTAACGTAAAGTTTATGATGTTTCATATGATATGTGTTTCAATGTATTTCAAACAGCTATGAAGTGGGGGGCAGAGCTGCTATGGTGGGGCCAACCACCACATCGCAAATTAAACTAACTAAATTGCAATCGCTTCAAAGGTAAGTTAACAAATATGCGATGCGATATATTATCTTTGTCGATATGCGATGGATGGTGGGGAGAAAGGGTGATGTGGAGGGATGGCCCCATTATAATCGCAAACGGGGAAATCGGGAAAGCGGAAGGTAAAACAATGATATAACAATGAAAGGCAAAGGTAAAGGATAAAGCCAAAAGGTGGAAAAAAAGGTAAGGTTTAATGAATTTTAAAGGGATTGAAATGGAAATGAGGTGTGGTGGGTGAATGGGTGAATAGGTCCCACTTCATCGCATCGGCGGAAAAACAAGATTTGGCATAAGTCTTAAGAGGTAAGGTTAAAAACCTGCGGGATGTGAAGTGCGGGCAATAGGTAAGGCTTATTTGTGTGCCATGAGTGACTGGGTCCCACTTCATCGCAAATCGCATTTCACTGAATTTAAAGTTTACCCTTACGCCCATCCTGAAAAACTTGCGATCTACGATTGCGATTGAATCTCTGTCGTTGATTGTTGCTTAGATCCAATGGTCTTCACTGCTCCCTTGTTGTGGTTTTCCGACCTTGTTTCCTCAGTTGCGCTCATTCGTTTCTTATTTGCTTGTAGAATACTTGCCTTGCGTTCATGACTCGGCCCAAACACATGCATGAATTGACCCAATAACGTTCAATACTATGTCCTTGTTGTTTTTCAGCCTTAACTGCTTCTTTGCTTCCTTTGCTTCATTTGATTCTAATGTTTCTCCCTTTTTAACAATAAAACTTGGGGGTTAATAGTTGAAAAAGGGGTTTGAAAGAAATAAGGTGTAGAACTTTAGAACATGGAGGAAATGAGGGTCATAGAGGGTGAATGAAAAGGAATGAGGGCAAAAGTGAAGTTTATTCACTATCACACCTTATCAACAACACTTTATTCCTTCTTTTCTGAAAGAAAATGAAAGTCATGGAATATCATTTTAAGTCATGAAAAAATATAAGCAATAATCAGTCACCTGGTGAGACTGTGAAATACAGGGGTATAATAGTGGCTCCAACTGGGGATGGCAGCTCCTTCAGGAGGTGTCAAGAACAGCATAGACTAGTGGCCTGATTCATTGGGTTGTTCCCAACCCTGCAACTTGATCTGCTACAACTTTTGTGGCTGAAACATTCAAGCTGAAGTCACACTCTCTGCAAATTGAAGTATGGAACCCACCTGGTCTTGAATTTGAAAAGTAACCTGAAACTGAAAACTGGAAAAATGCTCAAAGTAATGAGCTCATTTGCACACCTACCTACCCAATCTACAATTCTAATCATTTTTCTTCCTTTTGGGGTGCATTTAGACTTGCGTACCCTGACCTCATTTTTTTTCATTTGAATTTATAACTTATCAAATATCCCTTATTTCTCCTATTGGTTGAGATTAGGCTATTGAACCAATGTCATTTTCTACCTAGATACTGATAAGTCAAGATTAAATGGTTTGGAAAATCTTCATTTTCTAACCTATTAGCAGAAAAATCAAAATTGTACAATCATGTTTAAACTGTATGATTGCACAAAACTATTTTCAATAGTAGTGGCACTTTGATTTGCAACACTTTCAGAAATTTTTATTTTTTTATTTTTTTTGTGTGGGGATTTCTCTTTTCCTTTTTTAAATACCCCCTTTTTTTATTTGCTTATCAGACTAGGCTTATGGCCTTCACTTCGGGCTTCAACCTTGTCCAATGGATTATTGAAAATTGTAAGACTATGGTATTTACAATGATGAAAGTTCAATCTGAGTTTTTAACAGAAATAGTGTTTTAGCATCCTGCCATTGACAAGACCTCCAAACAGCTTTGTTCCATCCATCTCTTACAAGAAAAATGCATTATCTCCTCTGAGAGAATGAATAATGTATGGGCCTTTCCATAGGTTGTCAAACTTTCCATGCTTACCTTTATCTTCTCTTCTAGAGTCTCATTTCATCACTTTGTCTCCAATATTTAAATCATTTTCATTTGTTCTTTTGTCAAAAATGTTCTTCATATTTTCTTGCACCACCCGAGTTCTGTTGTACACCTCTTCTCTGGACTGCTGCAGCTAAATGGTCTGGCATATTCTTCTTTGTACATCATTCTCTTCCGCCTACACTTCTTGAATGAGCTTCATGGTTGGCACTCCTAAGGATGTTGGGAAAATTGCATCCATTCCATAGACTAACTGGTATGGTGACATGCCAATTGATTTCTTAGTTGTTAATCGGTCATCCCACAAGCATGCACCAATTTGTTATGCTAGGATTTATTGTCACTCTTTAAGAAACTTCTTGATGATGTTGACTAGGCTCTTGTTGGAGGACTCAGCTAGTCCATTACCTTGAGGGTAATAAGTTGTTGAATGCCCCAAGGAAATGTGATATATGTGACAAAAATCCACCATCTTCTTGGATTTAAAAGCAACAACATTATCTATAATGATTTTCATAGGACAACCAAATCTGGATAGGATGTTGGCTTCAAAAACTTTGGTAATCACTAAGTCAGTAGTAGTTCCGGAAGGAATGGACTCTATCCATTTGGTAAAATAGTCTGTAGTAGTAAGGATCCATTTATGTTGGGCAGAGGAGGAAGAGTGGATTATTCCAATGAAGTCTAAACCCCATTGTTGGGAAGGAGCTTCAACAGAGATAGGCTGTAAAGGCAGAGGCAACAACTTTCTTTTTCCCTCACAGATTTGGCATTTATGACAAGTAACTACCATTTTGTGGATATCTGGGAAGAGAGTAGGCCAATAGAAACCAGTCCTAAGGATCTTGTTAGCAATGTTTTTCCAGTATCGATGACCTCCACAATCCACTTCATGGAATTCTTTCATGACCCTATCTGCATCTTCTTGAAGCAAACATTTAAGAAATATGCCCCTAGAATTTTTCCAGTACAAAACATTTTCTAGGATGCAGAATTTTACAACTTTCAATTTCAAGAATCTAGCATTTGTTTTGGACAAACCAGGAGGAGAATTTAAATAAAATGGAACATGTAGTATATATGTGTACCAGGGAGAATTTAGGAATGCTTCCTCAATAGGTGGAGTTGCCAACTCCTCTTGTTCATCCAATGAATGAATCATGTTAATATCTAGTGCTTGAAAATTTGTTTCAACCATAAATTTGGCTATTCCTTGTCCCTTGATTATTTTGGTGGGTATGAACTCTAAATCATACTCCAGGATGATAACAATCCACTTGCTTCTTTTTCCATTGGGGTCCTGTGTTAGGATGTCTTTGAAAACTATATTGGGCACAAATGCAATGATGTGTGAATGAAGAATGTAAACTCTGAAATCCTCCAGTGCTTTGATCAAGGCAAAAGCCTTCTTTTCCATGATATTGTACTTCAAAGGTCCATCTCTTAAAGCTTGGCTGAAGAATGCTATGGGCTGCTCTTTTCTCTCTTTATTTTTCTGCAGCAATACAACAACAAATGTGTGCACTGATGCAAAGGAGAAAATGATGAAATCCTTGGTGAAATCAAGGTTGATTAGGACCGATGACGTAGTGAGTGCCTGCTTTACTAGGTCAAATAATTGTTTAGCCTCCCTGGTCCACATGAATCCTGAATATCTCTTGAGCATGTTGGTGATATTCCTCAGGATTTCTACAAGGTTTGGTATAATCCTCCTAAAAAATTTTCTCTTTCCAATGAAAGATTGTAGCTCTTTGATGTTTCTGGGATGACTGATTTGCAGTATGCCCTCAATCCTGTCGGGGTCAATCTTGATCCCTTCTTCAGATATCATGTGGCCTAGAAGCTTTCCTTCTTCAAGACCAAATAATGATTTCTTAGGATTGAGAGATAGACCGAACCTTCTGCATTTTTCAAAAAATCTTCTCAAATGGGCCAAATTTTCTTCATCAGTTTTTGAATATATTGTGATATCATCAAGATATATCACAATAAAAAGACCAATTTCTTCTGAAAAATAAATATTCATTACTCTTTGAAAAGTGGCACCAACATTTATTAATCCAAAGGGCATTTTTGTATACATGAAGGTTCCCCAAGGAGTAGTAAAATATGATTTGTTTTGATCATCTGGATGCACCAGCACCTGATTGTACCCTGAAAAGCCATCTAGTAGAGAGATTCTTTTGGATCCCACTACCTTTTGCAATATGTGGTCCATCTTTCATAAAGGGTAGTTGTCCTTAAGAGATGCCTTGTTCAGATTTCTGAAGTCAATGTAGAGCATGATCTCACCTGTCTTCTTTCTCGTAGGTACAATATTGGAAACCCATTCCGAGTACCTGATTGGGACTATTATCTTGGCATCATACATTTTCTTGATCTCCTTCTCAACTAGAGGCATTTGGACAGGATTTATCCTGCATAGTTTCTGCTTGAAATGCTTCTGGTTCTCCTTGATTGGAATTTTGTGCTGGATAATACCAGTATCATAAGATTTCATGTCTTCCTAACTCCAGGCAAACACATCAATAAACTCTTTGAAAAAAGCAATGTATTTCTACTTTATGGATCCTGTAAGTGTATTTGATAACTTTATCATCTTGGGCTCCTGCTCACTGCCCAGATTGTACTCCTCTATATTTGCTTCGGTATATTCCATTTTTGGTTTCCTAGCCACATCATTGAAATCAAATAGTTCCTCCAGAGGGACAAGTCCTCTAGGCAAGGTGTTGTCTCTGAATTCCAGTACTTCAAACTCCTCCTTTTTTAGATCTTCATACATCTCTGTCCTATGTAGATTTTTATTTGCTGAAAAATTAATATCAGAATTATGAGTAGGTTCCTCTCTGTACATTTTTTCTTTAATGGAGCAATCTTCTTCATAGTCTAGGTCCAAATTGGAATCTTCAGACTCGCCCTTGGATTGCAATAAATTCTCAATCTGTTTTTCATCTCCAAAGACTTGTCAATATCTCATATTGTCAGGAACTTTTGGGCAGTGTTTGACCTGCACTATATATTGTTTGTTAGGATTAGGTAATTGAAAAGTGTTGGCTGAAAATTATAACCCATTAGCTAGGATATTCTGATTTCTTGGAACTGCAGCAAGGTCATATTCTTCAAATGTTTTCAAGAGGTCAAGGGCAGCATTCATGTATGCTCTCAATATGGGATTCTTGGCTAAATATTCTCCATTGATTTTCTTAATGACTAGCTCAGAGTCCCTATGAATAAAGATTATTTTGGCTCCTAATTTCTTTACTAGTTGTCAAACAAAAAGGAGAGCCTCATATTCTACTATATTGTTGGTACACTGAAATTTTATTTTGTAAGAATTCCCTTCTGCGTGGTTATATTTAGTATTGCATCCCCACACCCCTGCTCCTGAGAAAGCTTTGCCACAATAACCATAAAAAATCATGTTCCAAAAAGGTTCAGGTTCAGACTTGTGTTGCACCATTTCCATTTGGTTTGATTGTTCTCTCTTCTGGTCTTCTTCTTCTCGAGCTACTTTTTCAAAAATATTTTCATCATTATAAAGAATAAATGAATCAAGGTCAGAGTGGACAGAGTACAAAGGGTAGTTATGAGGCTTTTCCTGACTGCTCACCATGTATTTCATTAGTGTCTCCCTATACAATCTCCTTTGTTGGCCAAAAAATGGTAAGGTAGCATAAGTCATATCCATCTGGAGGGTGCCTGAAAGCTTGGCTCCCCATGAGTGCGATAAAACAATACCATATTTAGGAGGGATTTCAACCACCACTATATCCATCACTAGACTCTTGGCTAGTGTCTGGGCTAGCGTAATACAGAGATATTCAATGAGGCCTAGACTTTTAACTTTGTTGGAGTCAAATGAGTACAGGTCTTTGTAGGGTCTAGTTATCTCCAGGCTAAGTTTCTCCATAATCTCATTTGGCATGAGATTATGAGATGCACCTAATTCAATCATGGCATTATGGAGGATTTTATCATGAAAATTAAAACTGAGATAAAATGGGGGAACACCTCCCTCTTGGAATCTACCCTCTACTTCTGGCCCAAACAAAATTTCATGTTTGTCATCATTTAGATTGACAGTATCAATAATTTCTCCTATGTTGCTTTTAGGACTTGGGACCTATATACATCCTGGTTCACCAATTCAGTGAGAGGGACAAATATTTTTATTTTGGAACTTTCATTCTCAATGTTGAATGGTGTCTGTGTCTTTCGCAGATTTTAATCAGTCTTCTCAGGCATTGTTTTTGCAGCAACTTCAAATTTTTGACTTTTCTTAGGGACGTTAGCTGGAACAATTTTTATAGGGTTGACCACGAGTTTACTAGTGTTGCTTTCTAGATCATTATTTCCAGCTATTTTAGTAATTTTCTTTGAATTCTCTAATGTTTTCTTGGGATCAGCCTTAGGGGCCTTTTTAGCAGATATTTCAGAATTCTTCTCTTGTGAATATTTGAATCTTTCTTACTTCGGAGATTATATTGTCTATGCACCTCCATGATGGCATTCTCTAATCCTTGTTTATAATCTTCAAACTCTTCAAATTCTACTTCAGTTTGAGTCAAAGAAAATAAATCTTGTTCTTATTCGGTGAGGAAAACAATATCTTCATTATTAATTCCCATTAGATTAATTTGACTTTCTTCTAGTTCTTCAACCACCCCCTCATCTTCATCAGCATAATTTTCTTGGAATGGAGGCCTATTTTGCTAGTCAGGTTCTCTCTGTTCTCTCTGTCTTATTTGAGGGGGGTTTCTTCTAAAGTTTTGGTTTCTATTTTGAGGATTTGGATGATTTTCCTTAGGGACAACTCTCTCATTCAAGTTGATCCTCTCCATCACTCTCTCTTCTCATTTCTCCTTCTAGCCCTTTTTGCAATCAGGTTTGCTTCCACACGTACTGCACCTCTCTGCATGTCTTCCAATGTAGCAGGATCTTTCTCTCTCAGCTGATAAGCCATCTCTAGGTCGAAACCATCTGAAAAATTCATCAGGGGTAAACCTTGTGGGGGTTTCATGTGAGGAGGGAGGGGGTTGTATACACTATTGAACCTGATACAGTAATCTTGGGCACTCTCTCCAACATTTCTCTTGATGTTTTCATATTATGACAAGATCTGGAGAGGTTTTTTCTTAGCTTCCCCTTTTTTTTATGAACGACTGGTGAAGGGCAGGGAGGTCATGGACACTATTAGGGGTCAAGCCCTTGAACCATTTTTTTACTTCTCTCCCTAAACTTTGAGAAAACATTCTCAATTGAATATTTTCATCCTCTATCTCTTGGTATTCAAAAGCGTCATTCATTTTGTCCACATGTTGTTGAGCAGTTTTAGGACCAGTTCCATCAAAATGTGGGATTTTTAATTCATAATCCTATGGCATAGGCACCAGGGGTTGTGGTAGCACTAATGGAGCATACCAGGCTACCATGATTAGTGGTGGGGGAACCCAAAGAGGGATGATAAGAGGAGGGTTGACCAAGGGAGGTGGAGGGTTAAATGGAGGAATGTGGATAGTGGGTGTATGAGTGGAGGTTTGGGCACTATGGTGGGAAAGGTTCAAGGAAATGGTAGGAGTTGTATATACACTTGAGAAATTTGACTGAGGATGAGCAAACTTGGAGATAATAGAAGGAGCTGTTGTAGTCAGAGCAGATAATTCTACAGACTGCTGAAGATAAACATCATTAATAGTTGAAGTAAGCTTTGTTACCAGACCTTGAAGGGGGTCAAAGTGTTGGAGAAGCTGAAAGTCAGTTTGAGTGGAGGTAGAGGCTTCCACAATAGGAATTTGCTGTAAGATAGATGGATCAAAAACGGTCTGGGCTATCCAATTCTGAGATTTGGTTTTGAACAAGCTTTGCTCAAAGTGTAAGTTGAACTGGATATCTTGCAAGGTTGCAAGGTTTTCAGGGAGGGAACTTGATTTGTGAAGAGGCTTGATAATAGTCAGACTCTCAGATCTGGGAGTTTTTCTTAGGATTTTCTCTGGATTGTCAACTATTGCAGGGGGATTTGGGTCAGGATGGGGTCTGGTAAAGATTCTTCTGAAAGCCAAAATTCGGACCCAAAGCACAAACAGGAGGAATACTTTTACAAAAAACCAATCTGTAGAAAATACTTAAATCATACAATGTTTTGACTGGGGTTTCTGAGTTCTGATGAATATTAATATTTTTCAATAATTCCCCAGTATAGTCGCCATTATGTTGTCACTCCGAATTTGTAAGATTGGCAAGAACAAATGACAAAGGACAACATCAAACCGCTTTGAAGTCTAGGACTTAACCTTCCTAGACTCAGAGAGGGCTCTCTCTGTTTTTATGATTTAGCTTGATAATTCTAACTGTTGATATTAGGCTAGTTACATTGATGGGCGTTTTTTGTTTGATTGATGGTGTGGTTGGACAGATAGGGCTGCAGGGACTAGTCCATTGGGCTATGGAGTCAAAAGGCTGGAATGGCACATCAACATCAAGAGCATCACAGGGCAAGCTAACTGTGCTAAATGGATCTTATGAGCTGTATGGATTGTGAGGTGAAAGAAAGAGTGAGGTTCAGTAGTGAATAAAGAGCAGTTAAGAATTCTTTAATCAAACTTCAGCAGAAAAAATTTAGATTGTAAATGTAGACAAAATTAAGGTGCTCCGACAACAAATCTTAATCTAAAATTTTTTATTTACAATTAGATGAACAAATACACAGCAGGGAAAACAATGAAAACATTTAAAACAAAGAAGTATCACATCACCATTTTGAAACAACTCAAGAATACTGTAAACGGTCTTTGATTATTGATGTCCAGCTCCAAAATTACAGTGCTCCAATATAGTAGTTCTTACAATGCAAGGGCTAACAATATCCAACCCTTGATTATGAAAATTCAAGCAGTATTTAACTAAAACTTGATTCGGTAGCCCTAATCTACTTTGGAAAACTTCATTTATTACAAACAACTCAAAATTAAACAGGTATGGCCATACAAGGCCCAAACAAAGAAAATCTCTGACAAAGCACCGCTTGTGGAATTGATTTTGGCAACCCTTCAAGAATGCAAAACTCAAGCGGCTCTTTGTATATCAAAAGTAGGCTTGAAGGTGACATGTGATGATCCCGAAGAGGCAATGAATGATGGCTCTGACATCTGGCACTGCTTTTCAAAATATTGGCATTGGGTAATTAAGTCTGGTGCAAGGCTAGCCACTTTACATTGATTAGTGACTATGCTGATGAGTTTGCTGCTTTTTCTGTTTCTGTCGTTATGACATAACAAGTTTGCATGAACGATCTTTTCTGCCCGACTCGACCTATGGTGTTTATTTTCTACCCAAATCCTTCTTGCCGTGTTTCAACCCTTTTTATAAGCAAAACAATGTAAAAAATTCTTGTACCGGATCTGAAAACCTTTAGATTTTAACTTGGAGCTGCATCGCATCCGTGCACTTCGCAATATTTACAATTTGAGTTATGAAGAATGTAATCGGCGATGCGATGCAAAGTGGGAGGTGACGTGGAGGGAAGGTGGGACTGAAAAGCAACCCGTAGATCACAACTCTTAAGTTTTAGTTATAAGCATAGAGGAAAACTCTAGAAGACGCAAATTGCGAAGTGTGGGGAGAAGGTAAATGACGTGGTAGTGAAAAGTGGGATTGAACGCATCGCAAATCACAGATATTGAGTTTTAGTTATAAGCGCGGAGACAAACTCTAAAAGACATGAAGTGTGAAGTGTGGGGAGAAGGTAAGTGATGTGGCAGGGGAAAGTGGGACTGAACGCATCGTAAATCGCAGATCTTAAGTTTTATTTATAAGCGTGGAGGTTAAGATCTAAAACTTGCAAAGTGCGGGGAGAGGGACCCACCTACATTGCAATCACAAGTCAGAAATCTTCTGCGGTAAGTTAAAGTTTATGATGTTTCATATAATATGTGTTTCAATTTATTTCGAATGGTTGTGAAGTGGGGGACGGAGCTGCTATGGTGGGGCAAACCACCGCATCGCAAATTAAACCATATACATTGTGGGTGCTTCAAAGGTAACTTAACAAATATGCGATGTGATATATTATCTTTTCCGATATGCGATGGATGGTGGGGAGAAAGGGTGACGTGGAGGGATGGCCCCACTTTAATCGCAAACGGGAAAATCGAGAAAGCGGAAGGTAAAACAATGATATAACAATGAAAGGTAAAGGTAAAGGCTAAAACAGAAAGGTGGAAAAAAAGGTAAGGTTTAATGATTTTTAAGGGGATTGAAATGGAAAGGAGGTGTGGCTGGTGAATGGGTCCCACTTCATCACATCGGAGGAAAAACAAGATTTGACATAAGTCTTAAGAGGTAAGGTTAAAAACTTGTAGGCTGCGAAGTGCAGGCAACAGGTAAGGCTTATTTGCGCTCCACGGGTGACTGGGTCACACTTCATCGCAAATTGCATTTCGCTGACTTTAACCTTTAACCTTGCACCCATCCTGAAAAACTTGTGATCTGCAATTCTAATTGAATTTATGTCATTGATCATTGCTTAAATCCAACGGTCCTCACTGCTCTCTTGTTGTGGTTTGCCGACCTTGTTTCCTTGGTTGCGTCCGTTCGTTTCTTAGCTGTTCGTTGAATACTTTCCCCCCGTTCATGACTCAACCCAAACACATGCACTACTTGACCCAATCACGTTCAATACTCTTCCCTTGTTGTTTTTCTTCCTTAATTACTTCTCTGCTGCCTTTTCTTCCTTTGATTCTAGTGTTTCTCCTTTTTTAACTATAAAACATGGGTGCTAATAGTTGAAGAAGGGGTTTGAAAGAAATAAGGTGTAGAACTTTAGAACATGGAGGAAATGAGGGGAATAGAGGGTGAATGAAAAGGAATGAGGTCAGAAATGAAGTTTGATCACTATCACACCTTATCAGCAACACTTTCTTCCTTCTTTTCTGAAAGGAAATGACAGTCATGGAATATCATTTTCAATCATGACAAAATCTAAGCAATAATCAGTCACCTAGTGATACTGTGAAATACAGGGGCCTAACAACATGATCAAATGAAGAAAATCAATACAAAGTACCATCTGATTTGACATCATGTTGAGCCCAAGACAAGCCATATACACCATTGTTCCACAAATGAGCAGATTTCAGACATATTCAGTAAATTGCTTGGAAGAGAAAATTTCGAAAGATTCAGAACGATGCTTGGAATCATCAACATCCCTTCATATTAAAGGTGGGGGGGGGAACGTTGAGACCTAATTCTAAGGGTTGGGAGAAATTTTAAATTAGTTTAAATAGAAAATAATGAGAGGCGGAAGATGAAGACACACCAGGAGATGAATCCCAAGAGTCTCACGTTCCATGTATATATTTGTCAGAATACTTTAATGTAAACCAATTTAGTTTTGATGGAGTTACCTCCTTGCATGAAAAATCCACCAACATGCTATTCTTTGAACAATAGGTGGAAAAATTGGTCATGTTCTTGAGATTTCCTTCGAGACCTGTTGAATAACCATCATCAAGTCCCCTATAATCAACAAAATTTGAATTCTCGAGCCCTCACTATTTCCAAGCCTTCCATAATTCCCAAAATTGTGCATATTAGTTTGTTTCCCATCCGAGACCCAAGGAAAAGGTGTAATCTATATTTTCTTCGAGACTTTGTAATTCCCCTTCCACTCCTACCACGTTGAGGTTGCCTTTAGATGCTTCATCAAAACTGAGGATTGGACTTGGTTGTCTAGTTTTCTAGTTTTGAAATTCATCCTCCCCCAATATTAGTCGTGTGAAACTGATGGAGGAATTTTTTGTAGTGAATTTGATAGCATGATCATATACTTTTATATAATTTATCCATTCTCCTTCTTTAGTATTCATTTCGGCGAGGTATTTCGTCTTTAATCCTTTTTCCGCCATTTGTTATGCAAGTTGGCATTTTTCTTTTATAGAAACTCTAAATGTAGATGACACTTTGTCTTTGAATATCACATTATTCCTCTCCAATGATATCATCCAACATAAGAACTTTGGTTGTGCACTCCAAGCTCTTTTCCCTGCCGAACATTGTATCTTTGAGAATATTTCTCTTCCACATCTCAAACATCTATATCTAGTTCCCTAGAATGTTAGCTACAATGAAGCCGTTTTCAAAGGCCAGTCTCCATACTTCCACAGAGAAGGCACGATGATGAAATAAGTGTGGAATCGAATCCTCTCATGCCTTGAAAAGGGCACACCATAACGGGCCTTGAATATTCCTCCTTCTCAAATTCTTTGTTGTGAGAATATTTTGGTGTGTTAGGACCCAACAAAAGGAATTAAGTTTTGCAATGGAATCCTCTTTCCAGATCATTTTCCATAGTCTCAACTTTGGGGGATGTGGGACGGTGTTAAGCAGCAACTTATAACCCTCTTTGACTTTGTACTGCTGTGATTTTCTTGTTACCCACTTTCTTGAATTAGCAGCTCCATGAGAGAGAGGAGCAAAACCTTTCAATAAATACGTGAACTGGATCCATGTCCCAACCAATTGGGCAGGGATATCTAGGCACTGCCACCTCAACCATACGCCAACTGAATCCCAAGATGAAATATCCTTTATTATTTCAATGTCTTTCCTCTTAAACCATTCAAAAAGGGGCCTCCCATCTTCTTGTTCCAATTCTACTAAATTTGTCGGGATCCTGTCCTTCTAAAGGCTTATTTGTGCTCCATCTTCGACTTCCACCCAAAATTTTGTAAAATCACTGGTGCAAAAAATTTGCATAGGTGCAATATTTTGGATCCTTTTACACCCATTGTAGGTTCTTTGCCCTTAATATCTTGTTCTCGTTGAAATATTTTTTGAGGAAAGATTCCCTCCACCAACCATTGGTATCCGAGATTAACTTCCACATTATTTTGGCTCCTATAAAAATATTCATATACAAGGGGTCCTTGATTCCCATCCCTTTGTGCTCCTTCGGGAGACAAACTAAATTCCCATTTAGAAGGTGAAATTTCTTCTCACTATCCTTTCCTCCCTTCCATAGAAATTTTCGGATCAAGGAACTCATTTGGAGAAGTGCAGAAATATCTAAATAGATTCAACTGATCTTCTAATATACTAAAACAAAATAATGAATCAATTCTACAAATTGCAAAAAAAAATTACGATCTCACAATCACATGAACAAGAAAAGAAATAATTTTAATTGCACACCACAATATTTATTTGGGGAAAGCCTCAGCTAAAAACCCTGCTATATGTATATAACATAAATTCAAGAAAATGAAACACTACAATGTTATTTCTCTTCCTGAAAAACCTCTAGACTATGTTGATTGCCTCACTTTGATCCTACTCTGATCTAAGCAAGTTTGGTCCAATATTTAACAACTTGTTTGCCTCTTCCTGACCAGCCTTGCTTACACATTCCTAGGGTAATTGAGCCCCTATTAATTAGGAATTTCCCAATTAATGATTGTGAAATACATCCAAGGATTCATGATTACCTCATGCATGACCAGTACAATTTTCCAATTATACAACTGATAATTATCTTCCCTTTAACTCCAATCTCAACTCGTCATTACTTAGAACTAACATGCAATAACTATTTATAGTGAATTATGAGTTATCTGATTGATCACTACATGTGAATTAAATCATATTTAATTCATTGGACTTCTCACTAGCTCATCCATCAGTTAGCCTACTAGTTAAACTTATTTTATCTCAAATAATTGAGTTAACTAATTACAACTCACAAATAACTCAACCAGGGCTCCTAAAAAGTAGGAGACACCCTACATGCCTCTAATTTGACCCTCAACTCGAATTAACTGAGCTAACTAAGTCTTTTTGACTCATTTAACACTTACAAGTTGTCATGTGATGTGGAATTACAATTTAATTCTAATTTAATCAAGGGAAAATTAAACTAGAAGCGTCATGGGTGCCATTTTCAATATTTCTTGTTTCCAATTTCAACACTCTCTCTCAACAAGAAAGGAATTAAAATTTATCCCAATCCTGTACCTTTGGAATTTTATGCATGCAACACTTCTCTCTAGCATTGTTTTCCATTGCAACTTATGAAACTAAAAAAGCATCCAAATTGAATCAATATGATGCATTTGTCCCCATAGTCTCTGACTATTGCTAGCTACTACACTATCTATTGAAAACTCTGCGCTGCTACTGACTCTGAATTGCTCCATCTGCATTGCTACCAACTCTAATCTGCGCTCCAGTATCTGACATCTGTCACTCTGAAATCTTAATCCATCAATCACCACTGAGCCATGCTTCTATTATATACTATGGGCTCCCGTAGCAAGGTAATGATCCATGAGACAATACATCTCAATGGACCCTGCCAAATTTTCTTCTCTTGGGATGAAGTCTTCACATCGCCCCACCTCTCACCTGGAGGTATGGCTGCATGTGCTCCTTCTACCCACTTGGCTTGAAATTACCCCCTACTAGAGGTCTCTGCTTGAGTGGATGTCTCCACTTGGTCTCCTCTCCAGTTCTCCAAGTTTATCTTCTCCACAACCTTCTGAGGCTGCATGTTGAGAAGTAATTTATGTTCCCTCTTAACCACCAAGTATCTAATCTTTTCTTTACTCCTAAAATATTTGCATGCATTTTCAACCTCGAGAGCATACATGTTCTTGATTCGCACACCGTTTTGTTTCATATGTCCCATGGTGATGTGTCTAAGGAAAACCTTTCCTTTTCTAAATATCACATCATAACCACGATCTTCCAATACCGCTACAGAAAGAAGATTCTTCTTAAGTTTTGGAACAAACAAAACATCTTTGAGTCTGCGAGGGGAGCCAATCTCCCACTGAAAGGTAATTGTACCTATGTTGGTCGCGCTATACCTCCCATCATCTCCAAACTCTATGTTATGTTGAAGGCCCTTCTCCTCCAAGTCATTGAAAACATATCTATTTCTCGCCATATGGAATGAGGCACCGTTATCAAGATACCACATGCATCCCATTACAATTTTGGCCATGCATGCCATGAGAGTAAAATGAAGCTAGAACTGTGAAGCTAGAGCTTCACCTCCTGCTGCAACTACAAGCTCTTTCTTGTTTTCCTTCTGTGGAAATTTCGTGGCATATTTCCCGTACTCGTGACAATGAAAGCACTTGATCTTGGACAAGTCTCTATTTCCCTCTTTTCCTTGGGACTTCTTTCCCTTGGATTTATTTCCTTTTTCGACTAATGCAAAATATTCTTATTTTTCTTTGGAAGAGGTCTCGACTTTGGTGTTCCGCCTTATGTCTTCTTGTACCAAGTTAGACCATAATCACTCCCACTTTTGTAACTTCTCCCTCCCATTTACTGAATCCTGATAGTTATGCCAGCTCTTGTGAATGCCTAGAAGTGATAGGATCACCAAATAATCCTTGGGAATAGTAACACCAACACTTCCAAGCGCATCCTAAAATTGAGTGAACTTCGTCAAGTATTTTGGTATTGTCTTGCCCTCCAATATCTTGATATTTCTGAGCTTGTCCTTCAGTACTAACTTCCAGTGGTCGTTGTTATTCTGAAATAGATTTGTTATGAATTTCCACATAGCATATGGAGTTTCATTTCCATGGAGGTTTGATACAATATGATCTCGAACACCTTTTAACTGAATCCTTCTCACCTTTTCTACATTCTTCTTCCATGCATCAATATTTTTTGCTTCTGCTATTGCGGGCTTGGGAATATCATTGTCTATGAATTCCTTCAGTTTGTTCTCCTCCAACACTGCCTCCATATTTTCCTTCCATGCTATGTAATTAGAACTACTCTCAGGGGAATATTCAAGTCTCAATCCATAAAAATAAATCTTCATCAATTGCTGGTCTCAAAGAATAAATCTGCAAATTTGATTCACCTATTCAAAAAAAAATTGAATTATTCTCTTCTATTGTGATACCTGGTGCTCTGATACCATGTAGGAATATCTAAATAGATTCAACTGATATTGTAATATGCTAAAACAAAATACTGAATCAATTCTACAAATTGTGGAAACCAATTACGATCGCACAATCACATGAACAAGAAAAGAAATAATTTCAATCGCACAATCACATGATGTATCTGGGGAAACCCTCAGCTAAAAACCCTACTATCTGTATATTGCATAAATTCAATAACATGAAACACTACAATTCTAATTCTCTTCCTGAGAAACCTCTACACTTTGTTGACTGTCTCATTGTAATCCTGCTCTGATCTAAGCAAGTTTGGTCCAATATTTAACCACTTGCTTGCCTATGCCTGACTAGCCTTGCTTACGCATTCCTGGGATAATTGAGCCCCTATTAATTAGAAAAATCCCAATTAATGATTGTGTAATAGATCCAATGCTTCATGATGACCTCATGCATGACCTATACAATTTTCTAATTAGACAACTGATAGTTATCTTCCCTTTAACTCCAATCTCAATTGGGCTTTCCTTAGAAATAAAATGCAACAACTATTTATAGCGAATTGCCATTTATCTGATTGATCACTGCATGTGAATTAAATCAGATTGAATTCACTCAACCTATCACTAGCTCATCCATCAGTTAGAACTAGTTAAACTAATTTTAACTCAAATAATTGAGTTAACTAATTACAACTCACAAATAACTCAACCAAGGCTCCTAAAAAGTACGAGACACCCTAAATGCCTCTATTTTGACCCTAAACTCAAATTAACTGAGCTAACTAAGTCTTAATGACTCAGTTAACACTTACAAGTTTTCATGTGATGTGTAATTACAATTTACTTCTAATTTAATTATGGGAAAATTAAACTAGAATCCTCATGGGTGCCATTTTCAATATTTCATGTTGCCAATTTCAACAAGAACACACTTAGGAGCTAGCATTCCCGAACCTAAGTATATTGGAAGAGACGACATTGTTGATTTAATCAGGACATATTTTCCAACTAGGTTAAGCTATCTTGCACCCCAACAATGAATCTTCTTATAACATTTGTGCAACATGTCTTCCTAGTCTTCCTTTGAAGAGGAACTTGAGGAAATAGATATTTCTAAATATTTGAAGGATTTCTATTTGGTTTGGACCGAAAATCCCAAAATTGTGGCAAGCTCATGCAATGTTACGTCTGAGAAATTCCATCCAAAGAGTTGAATTTTATGTTTATTAACTTGACCCCATGAAAACTACAAATATAGACCTTACACAATTTTGAAACTTTTTGCTATAATTTTGGAGGCTCCTCCAAACAAGATTGTGTCGTCTGCAAACTTCAAATGATTGATATTTTTAAAATTTATAGTGATGTTGATGTCTGAGAAGGAATCAAGGATTATTTCCTTTTCGAGGTGCCTGATGACACTTTCGACCACCATAATATAAAACAGGGGTGACATGGGGCTTATCGAAGACCCCTGGAGGCTTTGAAGAAGGGATATGGCCTTCCATTTATTAAGGGGCGAATCTAGGGAGAGTCTACACATGATTTTATCTCAAAAAATAATTGAGTACAAAAGCCATTTTTTTTAAGAATAAGAAAGAGATAAGAGTGACACACCCAGTCAAAGGTGTTTTTCATATCCAATTTGATGACGAAGCCTAATTCTCCCTCCTCCTTATTGGTGTGAGTTGCTTCCTTAATGAGGATTATGTTATCTAATTTATATCTTTGCTTGAGAAAATATCCTTGATTCTATGATATGAGTCTTAAAAGAATCCGCTTTCACCTGCTAGCAATGATCTTAATCATAATATTGTATGAGGCATTGAGTAACGATATTGGGTGGAAAAACGGAAAATTTGATGGATTGGTCTCCTTTGGAATGATGGAAAGAAAGGAGGAGTTTTTTCTCCCACCTATCTTATTTTTTCTAATGACCAATTTAGCATCCTCACGAGATCTCTCTTTATATCTTTAGAAAACTTTAAGATTTGATGGTGAAACCATTTGACCTGGGTTCCTTTTCTAGATCCATGCTCCATATGGCCTCAACGATCTCATATTCCTCAATCTTTCAGACAAAACTTCAATTCTATTCGTCTGATACTTATGGGGTGAACGCGTTGAGGATTTTTTTTTCCTTATCATAATCTAACTCACAACCCACTTTGTATAGAGCTTAGAAATAATTATAGGCTTCCTTCTTAATTTCTGAAAAAGAGGTGACCCTTTCTCATCTTTCTCAAGCCATTTCCCTTACTCTATTCCTTACTTCCTTGACCTTGGTTTTCTTTTGAAAGTAATTTGTGTTCTTATCCCCTACCTTAATCCATGTGGTTCTTGATTTAAGGTTCCAATACTCCTCTTTTCTACACTTCTGGAAGTATTGGGAGTTTAGTTCTTTCTCCTTTTCTAAATGACTTTTGGTAACCTCACAATTCTCCATCATTGCGATGTGATGATCCATTTCTTGCAACGTTCTTTCTCTCTTTTTTCCTAGAGGAATGAAGGAGTCTCTGACCCATTTTCGCAACACCCTTTTGACCTCCCTCAATTTTGACTCCCACACAAAAGTGGGTGATCCAGTAATCTTTAGATTCCATTCTTGCTTTATAATATCCTTAACTCCATCTTCTCTTAGCCAAACTTGATTGAACCTGAAGGGTATTGGCCCCAATTATTCTCCTTTCTCGATTATCATCTTGATTGGGTAGTGGTATGATTTTCCCTAAGGTAGGATCTATTAAAAAGCATCTTGTCTCAATAATACCCATGAAATCTGTATTAAGAAGTGGTCCAGTGTTGCAACAATGTATTCTCCCCTACACCCTTTATTCATCCACGTAAACCTCCCTCTTTGTGGCTTGACATCAATCATATCCCACTCTAATAATAGATCCTCTAATCTCTCTTAGAACGGATCATGAACTAGCGGACCTCCCTTCTTTTCCTGTGCAGATATCGTAGTGTTGAAACCTCCTCTAGCTATATAATTTTTATGTCATTGTGATTGTTTTACTAATATGAAATTATTCCAAAATTTTCCTTTTCCCCATATACGACGAGAGCATATATATTCTCCAAACTAATTTTGTCCCTGCTTCTTATTTCTTCCAGCTCCATTGCTATCTAGTTCATTGTCATTTGTGCCACTTTGATTATGAATACACTTGGGTCCCAAAATGTGCCTAGTCCACCGGATGCTCCCCTTGAGATTTAAAAGATCCCTCCACTATCTTTCCATAAAATCTTGGGGGCTTCCATGAGCTCGACATCATCTAGGTTCGTTTTATGTAAAACCAAAATTGTAGGCTTATTCATCTTAATCAAATCCTTTATTACAATGGATTTTTTGGGGTCACCCATTCCCCTCACATTCCATGATATCAACATCATCATTTTGTATTTGGAGAATGGGATTTACTTCCTCCATCTGCATTTATGATTCCTCCTTTTGATCCCGACCCAAAAATTTTCAACACATCGGAGATTTGGGGTTAGCTTCCCAATTTTTTATTGGTTTCTTCCTCGTTCTCTCACAACTCCTTCTTATAGTGTCAACCCCATTTCTTTGTTGTGCTTCAATTTCATGACTGCTTTCATCTTCATTAATTGACCCTTGATGTTCTGAGTTTCTGGTTAATATTTTCCTAGGACCACCTTAGGCCTGTGTTGGTTCTGTAGATGAGGCGTCCAAAGGTTTGATTTGACACAAGCCCATACCAAGATCAACATTTTTCTATTGTGTTTTTTCTTGGGCTTTAGCGTTGATATGCTCCTTTGTTGCTGCAGCTGTTTGTTTCTCCTGGTCATGCCTTCGTTTTGCAGGGTTAGAGATCTCTAGTCCTTCCTCTTGGTTGTCCTCATTTTCCTCAACCTGATATGATATCTCCAGTGTTTCATTTTCTTCCTCTCCTTGTTTTCCTTTTGTTCCTTGTAGCACCCGAAAGGATTGTTTGAGGAGGTGGGGGCATCATGTCTTAGGGTAGCCTAATCTGTTGTCGACCTATAATGATTTATGTTCATCCTTTGTGCTTTCCATTGTTCCTCGTTTTGAGCCTGAGTATCTTCTCATTGTTTTTCCTTCTTACAATCCCTCAGGAACTGTACATACTTGTGACAACATCGACACTTGAAGGGGAATTGGTCGTAATCTATAATCTGGGTATGGTTCCATTCTCCCATTGTTAACGAGATCTCTGTCAGGAGTATTTTTTCCAAATCTACCTCGACACATATTCTTGCACATGCGAATTTCCCTCCTTTAGTTTTTTCTCTATTAATATATCTTCCTACCATGTTTCATATTGCTTAGAGGCAGTCATCTCCCTAACACAGAAGAGGTAGTCTCGGGAGTTTCACCCATACGAACACTGCCACAGGAATTCCTCCCATGGTTCAAAGTCTATTGTCCACCAATTCACATACATCCCTCTAGCCCCAAAGAAGTATGATATGTTTCTAAATATTATCTCCTTATCCTCCCTGAGCTTGAAGAGGAAACCAAAATACCCATTATTGACTGAGTAGATCCCCAACCCACCTCTCACCTTATTTCTCCAAATTTTCTCTGCCCAGTGCTAAATAGACTTCGAAGATGACCACAAACCAATGAACTTCCCGATGAAGACCCGATTTGTACACACTATCATGGATCTGCAAAATGTATTAGGCATTGGAACCACATGCACGTTCTCGACTTTTCTAACAAATTTCAAACCATTCTCCTTCAAATTTTTCTGTTTGGGCATGGCAATGATCAACGGCTGAAAGGAAGCTACCATCACATCAGTGGATGGGGACGAAGGTGGGGAAGGAGCCCCCCCCCCCGGGCTGGCCATTGGCCGTGATCAGAGTTGCAGGGTGTGTGAAGGTGAGAGTTGCAGAGGGATCTTAATCACAAATCTATCCAGTGTTAAGAGGGAAAACAAAGGTGGTATTTTCACTAATATAATATAATATAATTCGAATTTAAATATTTTATAATTTTTATAATAAAAAATTTCTTTCATATTTTAGACTTTTGCAACCTATATTTTCTAATTTAAATATTCTATAATTTGATTTTTTTTTTATTAAAAATTAATTGTGTCAAGAAGCGTTTTATAATTTAATATGAAAAAATATTATATAAATCATTAAATTCAAAAATAACAATAGGAAATTAGATTTTTATTTTTAAAAAATATTATATAAATCATTAAATTCAAAAATAACAATAGGAAATTAGATTTTTATTTTTATTTCTTTTGTTTGTCAAGTTGTATGTGATCCTTCAGGCTTGACCTATGGCTTAAGTTGTCAAAGTCACCCGACTTAGGTCACACCAACCCTCCCTAGCACAGGGTATAACCACCCCCTGTGAAGTTTGATCTTGGATCGCCTTGCTGATAAGGCCCATCTTCAACTCATTGTACTAATGAATACTAGTAAAACTTGACAATAAATTATATTTAATTAAAAGAAAATAAAATTTAAAATTAATGATAAAAATAAAATTAAAATATCTTTACACATAAAATCATAATAAATGTTCATAATTATTACATTTCAAAAATTCATATTTAATTTTAATTAATGAATATATACAAATTTATTTAATTTATGTATATAGAAAAAAATAGTTTTGAGTAATTTAATCTTTTAAATTTAAATATTTTTTCAAACTTATATTAAAAAGAAATTGTTTTTTATTATTATTAAAATTATATTTATAAATCCATTTAACTTTGAATATTTTTTATTATATGTATAAACAACTAACTACATTTAAATTAATATAATCTCCATCATAAAAAAAATGTATTGAAATAATTTTTAAAAATTTTAACTGAATTTTAAAAGGAGTTATAAAATATTATAATAAGGAAATTCAGATGTAAAAAGCATATTTGAATTATACTTACATGTATCCAATCTCGAATCTCGTCTCCTTTCTATGTAATCACTCACTTCACAAACTTATGGACATGAATATTTTTAATTTATTTTGTATTTTTTGACATGAATATTTTTAATTTATTTTGTATTTTTTAATATAATTTTAAGAAAGTATAATGGGAAAATTTCAATTTTAAAAATATATTGGAATTGAGTTGTTTTTAGTGAGATTTTTTGAAAGTTTTTCTAATGAATTTTATTGATGTAATTTTTTTAAAATTTTACAAAAAATTATTTAAATCACAAACTTGTTAAATAACCCTTACAAAATTCATACATACAATCAAAACAAGTTAAAAAAACACAATACAAAATTTCACTTCAAATTTTTTTACCCTATTTCAATATTGAAATGTCCAAAAAAATCATACTAAAAGCAACTTCTATTAAAATTATACCAATGGTATCGCATAGCCTCACCTCTCTATGTAAGCAGTGACCACACATACTTATAGAAAGAAGTTTTAAAATAGTATAACGAGAACTTTCAAATTTAGAAAGCACATTTGAATTATACTGACGTGTCTCCATTCTCGTCTCCTCTCTATGTAAGCCCTGACCACGCGAACCTAGACATGAGAATATTTCGAATTCATTTTATATTTTTAAATTTTTGAAAATAGTTTTTTAATTTGTCATTTGCCTTTTAAAAATTACCATTTTTGAATAATTTAAGAGTGTATTAATTTTCTTTCGGTGAAAATTCCTAGGACATACCATGCTTACATATATTTAAAATTGCGCAAAATGTTATGAATATTATTCCTCAATTTAAAAAAATGAAATTGAAGGACGATAAAAGCTTTACAAGTGAACACAACAAAAACTTAAATAGGTAAAAAAACCTTAAAATTGAGCAAACTCGTATCATGATTCAAACTTTCTCTCAAACAAAATCATAAGAAGATTTAAAAAGCCAAATCCTTTTTCGTACCAGATGAGCATATTGGCTTCCTCCTGGAGCACAGTACATTAGCCACGTGCTCTATATCAATGCAACTTGTATTCGTTGGAGATGGTTTAAGATAGCATCTTTCTGTCTTTTTCATAAAATATTATCATGGAACGTAGTCCCTGTAGTGGCTGGGAAGTCGGGACCATGCGAGAGTGATTATCTTCCACTTGCACTGCATTATTATTCAGCTGACTGGGTGGGCCCGGCGCCCAGCCCTTACCCACTGAGATGTTCCTTTTCCTCAACTAATAATACATTTTTATTGCATGTGCGGAATACTCCCATCGCAGAGATCACAAGTTTAAATACTTGTAGTTGTTCTCCTCTCTTTTGTGCAACCATTGCCTCACTTTCTTTTGCATTCCATTCATTCATTCTCTGCGAACTTCAGTGCCTCTAGCCTCCTTCATTCATTGAGTAATTTATTGAGTTGAGTCCATAAAGCATTAAGAGTGAGCTATGCCTACTTCTACTCATTCGAGGAGGAACATCCCCAAAAGGGGGCAGGTGAAGGTAGCCATTGCTTTTTCCGTTGCCCACTCCATCAGATCGCTGTTAAGACCCACTAAATCCTTCAGCTATTCTATCGCTTCCGCTTCCTCTTCCTCTTCCACTTCTCCAGCGACTGCAGATCGTTTCTGGGTACAATGATTGAGGTTACTGATGAAGATGGACTTATCTCTAGAATATTAATACAGAAGAAAGGTTCCTCCATTACCATTAGCAGTGCAGTAATTCAGAAGTTAAGATCAGAATCGAATCCTTAGATCTGAACTCCAAATCATTTGGTCACTTGCCTTACCCTGTTTCTCGGATTTGGGGCCGTGCAACACCAATAGAGTTTACTCTGTACAGATTAACTAAATATGAAGCGGGGATTTTTTTTCTGCTATGGCTTTTCCAACCAGTTGGAACTGGAAAGCTGCAAATACAAAAGTTTGTTGATTTCATCTTTTGAATGGAAAGAAAGGGCATTTTGATGTTAATCTCCTTAGCTTGTCTCTTTGAGAGATTTGTACATTTCCCAATGATCAAATGTTATGGAAAGAAAAGGAATTTTTTATATTAATCTCCTTGGCTTTTCTTTTTGAGAGATTTTTCGAATTGCCAATGATCACATGTTTGATTTCAATGTTAATGTTATTTATCAACTCTCCTCCGTGTTTTGTTTTTATTCCAGCTCTGTTCTGCTCACGTTTTATTGCAAAATGTAAGTATACCGTAGAGTTTCATGATGCATAACAAGTCCAACTTTATGGGGTTAATTGGTAGAATTTGCAAAGGTGAAGATTTGAGAAGGATGTTGGACTTTTTCATACAAGTTTAGTGATTGTAAATTAAGTTTTGTAAATAACTTTTCTTTTTTCTTTTTTTTCTCTGGTTTATGATCTCAGAAATTCGTGACGGCTACATCTTTGTCGATAATCCGGAGATTTCCCATAAACGATAACCATATAAACTTAAAAACCATTAAATTTATTGAAGTAATTGTACCATGTTTATTGAGATGCACTAAGTATCCAATTATTACATTCTCTAAAGTCAAATATAGTTTAAAAGAGAATAACAATGAAAAATAATAATATATATTTATACACCCAGTGGCGTTTTTCATATCCAATTTTAGGACGAAGCTTAGTTCTCCCTCCTCCTTGCTGGTGTGAATTGCTTCCTGAATGAGGATTATGTTGTCTATTATGTATCTTTGCTTGATAAAATATCCTTGATTCTATGATATGAGTCTTAAAGGAATACGCTTTAGCCTGCTAGCAATGAGCTTAGTCATAATCTTTTATGAGGAATTGCGTAACGATATTGGGTGGAAAAACGGAAAATTTGATGGATTGGTCTCTTTTGGAATGAGGGCAATAAAGGAGGAGTTTTTTCTTCCATCTATCTTGTTTTTTTCCAATGACCAATTTAGCATTGGATTGGTCTCTTTTGGAATGAGGGCAATAAAGGAGGAGTTTTTTCTTCCACCTATCTTGTTTTTTTCCAATGACCAATTTAGCATTCTGGCGATATCTCCCTTTATCTCATTCCATCACAACCTCCAAGATTTTATGGTGAAACCATCTGGACTAGGTTCCTTTTCTAGATCCATACTCCATATGGGCTCAATGATGTCCTATTCCTCAATATTTCGGACTAAACTTCGACTCTATTCATCTGATACTTATGGGGCGAACGTGTTGAGGAAAATTTTTGCCTTATCATAATCTAACTTACCATCCACTTTGTATAGAGCTTGGAAATAATTATAGGCTTCCTACTTAATTTCTGAAAAAGAGGTGACCCTTTCCCATCTTTCTGGAGCCATTTCCCTTACTCTATTCCTTACGTCCTTGACCTTGGTTTTCTTTTGAAAACAATTTGTGTTCTTATCCCCTACCTTAATCCATTTGGTTCTTGATTTAAGGCACCAATACTCCTCTTTTCTGCACTTCTAGAAATATTGGGAGTTTAGTTCTTTCTCCCTTTCTAAATGAATTTCGGTAACCTCACAATTCTCCATCATTGTGATGTGTTGATCCATTTCTTGCAACATTATTTATCTCTTTTTTCCCGGAGGAATGAGGGAATCTCTAACCCATTTTCACAACACCCTTTTGACCTCCCTCAATTTTGACTCCCACACAAAAGTGGGTGATCGAGTAATCTTTAGATTCCATTCTTGCTTTATAAAATCCTTAACTCCATCTTCTCTCAACCAAACTAGATTGAACCTGAAGGGGATTGGTCCCAAGTATTCTCCTTTCTCAATTATCAGCTTGATTGGGCAGTGGTATGATTTTCCTTGAGGCAAGATCTCTTAAAAACATCTCATCCTCATAATGCCCACGAAATGTGTATTAGGAAGCAGTCTAGTGTTGCAATGGCGTGTTCTCCCTGACACCCTTTTTTCGTCCATGAAAACGTCCCTCTTTGTGGCTTGACATCAATCATATCCCACTCTAATAATAGATCCTCTAATCTCTCTTAGAACCGATCACGAACTAGCGTACCTCCCTTCTTTTCTTGTGTAGATATCGTAGCGTTGAAATCTCCTCCAACTATATTATTTTGATGTCATTGTGATTTTGTTAAAAAAATGAGATTATTCCAAAAAAATTCCTTTTCCCCATATATGACCAGAGCATATATATTCTCCAATCTAATTTTGTCCCTGCTTCTTATTTCTTCCAGCTCCATTGTTATCTAGTTCATTGTCATCTGTGCCACTTTGACTATAAATACACTTGGGTCCCAAAATGTGCCTAGTCCACCGGATGCTCCCCTTGAGCTTTAAGCGATCCCTCCACTATCTTTATAGAAAATATTGGAGGCTTCCATGAGCTCGGCATCATCTAGGTTCATTTTCTGTAAAACCACAATTGTAGGCTTATTCATCTTCATCAAATCCTTTATTAAAACAGATTTTTCGGTGTCACCCATTCCCCTCACATTCCATGATATCAACTTCATCATTTTGTATTTGGAGAATGTGATTTACTTCTTCAATCTGCATTTCTGATTCCTCCTTTTGATCCTGACCCCAAAATTTTCAACACTTCCGAGATTTGGGGTTAACTTCCCAATATTTTGTTGGTTTCTTTCTTGTTCTCTCACAACTCCTTTTTATAGTGTCAACCCCATTTCTTTGTTGTGCTTCAATTTCGTGACTCCTTGTATCTTCATTAATTGACCCTTGATGTTCCGAGTTTTTGGTCAATATTTTCTTAGGACAACCTTAGGCCTGTGTTGGTTCTGTAGATGAGGCGTCCAAAGGTTTTATTTGGCACAAGCCCATACCAAGATCATTCTTTTTCTATTGTGTTTTTTCTTGCGCTTTAGCGTTGATATGCTCCTTTGTTGTTGCAGGTGTTTGTTTATCCCGGTCATACCTTTGTTCTATAGGGTTAGAGATCTCTCCTTCCTCTTGGTTGTCCTCATTTTCCATTTCCTCATATGACGTCTCCAATGTTTCATTTTCTTCCTCTCCTTTTTTTCCTTTCGTTCCATGTAGCACCCCGAAAGGATTGCTTGAGGAGGTAGGGGCATCATGTCTTGGGGCAGCCTGATCTATTGCCGACCTGAGATGATTTATGTTCTTCCTTTGTGTTTTCCATTGTTCCTCGTTTTGAGCCTGAGTATCTTCCCATTTTTTTGCCTTCTTACAATCCATCACAAACTATCCATACTTGTGACAATATCGACACTTGAAGGGGAAATTGGTTGTAATCTATAACCTGGGTATGCTTCCATTCTACCATTGTTAACGGGATCTCCGTCGGGAGGATCTTTTCCAAATCTACCTTGACACATATTCTTACACATGTGAATTTCCCTCATTTAGGTTTTTCTCTAGTAATATATATTCCTACCATGTTTCATATTGCCTAGATGCAATCATCTCCCCAACACAAAAGAGGAAGTCTCGGGAGTTTCACCCATACTGACATTGCCACAGGAATTCCTCCCTTGGATCAAAGTTTATTGTCCACTGAACCAAATACATCCCTCTAGCCCCGAAGAAGTATGACATGTTTCTAAATATTATCTCCTTATCCTACCTAAGCTTGAAGAGGAAACCAAAATACCCATTATTGATTGAGTAGATCCGCAACTCACCTTTCATCTCATTTCTCCATTTTTTCTCTGCCCATTGTTAAATAGACTTCGAAGATGACCACAAACCAATGAACTTCCTGATGAAGGCCCGATTTGTATATGCTATCATGGATCAACGCACGTTCTCGACTTTTCTAACAAATTTCAAACCATTCTCCTTCAACTTTTTCTTTTTGGGCATGGTGGTGATTAATGCTTGAAAGGAAGCTACCATCACATTAGTGGATAGGGACGAAGGTGGGGGAGGAGCAGCCCCCCCCCCCCGGGACGGCCATTGGCCGCAATCAAAGTTGCAGTGTGTGCGAAGGTAAGATTTGTAGAGGGATCTTAATTACAAATCTATCCAGTGTTAAGAGGGAAAACAAAGGTGGTATTTTCACTAATATAATATAATATAATTCTAATTTAAATATTTTATAATTTGATTTTCTTTTTCTTCTTTCAGATTTTAGACTTCTGCAACCTATATTTTCTAATGTAAATATTTTATAATTTGATTTTTTTTATTATTATTAAAAAATAATTGTGTCAAGAAGTGTTTTATAATTTAATATGAAAAAATATTATATAAATCATTAAATTAAAAATAGGAAATTATATTTTATTTTTTATTTTTTTGTTTTGTCAAGTTTTCTGTGATCCTCTAGGTTTGACCTATGGCTTGAGGAGTCGCCACCCATGGGCATCTAAGCTGTCAAAGTCACATGTGGATTGCCAACCCTTAACTTACTGGATTTTTTAGTATGTCTCCTCCCCCTAGCACAGGGTACAACCACCCCCCTTGACCTTTGATCTTGGGTCACCTTGTTGAGAAGACTCATCTTCGACTAATTATGCTAATAAAACTTGATAGAAAAATATATTTAATCAAAAACCAATAAAATTTAAAATTAATAAAAAAATTAAAATTAAAATATATTTATACATAAAATCATAATAAATGTTATAACTATTACATTTCAAAATTTCATATTTAAATTTAATTAATGAATTTATACCAATTTAATTTTTATATGTAGAGAATTAGTAGAAAGTAATTTTTATTATCATTCAAATTATATTTATTTTTTATTATATATATAAACAATTAAATAAATTCAAATTAATATAATCTCCATTATAAAAAATTATTCAAATAATTTTTTTAAAAATTTAGCTGAATTTTAAAAAGAGTTATAAAATATTATAGTAAGAAAATTTAGATCTAAAAATCATATTTGAATTATATTGCCTGTATCCAATCTCTTTTCCTTTCTATGTAATCAACTCCACAAACTTATGTACATGAATATTTTTAATTCATTTTATATTTTTAAATATTTTAATATAGTTTTAAAAAATTATAATGAGAAAATTCAAATCCAAAAAACATATTGAAATTGAGTTGTTTTTAGTGAAATTTTTTGAAAGTTTTTTGGTGGATTTTTTTAGTGTAATTTTTCTAAAATCTTAAAAAGAAAAAATTATTAAAATCACAAGCTTAATAGATAATCTCTGCAAAATCCATATATACACTCAAAACCAGTTTAAATAACACAATACAAAATTTCCTTTCAAAAATTTCCACCCTATTCAAACAAAATTAAAATAAAATATAAAATAAAATCACACTAAAAACAACTCCTATTAAAATTATACTTACCTGTATCGTATCGCATTGCCTCACCTCTCTATGTAAATATTATAATTATAAAATATTATAATGGGAAACTTTCAAATTTAGAAAGCACATTTGAATTATAGTGACCTGTCTCCATTCTCGTCTCCTCTCTATGTAAGCGCTGACCACACAAACTTGGACAAGAATATTTTGAATTCATTTTATATTTTTAAATTTGTGAAAATAGTGTTTTAATTTGTCATTTGCATTTTAAAAAATTACCATGTAATTTGACTTTTGAATCATTTAACAGTGTATTAATTTTCTTTCAATTAAAATTCCTAGGACATACCATGTTTAAATATATTTAAAATTGCACAAAATCTTATGAATATTATTCCTCAATTTAAAATAAAATAAAATTGAAGGACCATAAATACTTTACAAGCGAAGAAAACAAAAACTTAAATAAAAATAAAAACTTTAAAATTGAGCAAAACTCGGATCATGATTCAAACTTTTCTCAAACAAAATCATATGAAAATATAAAAAGCCAAATCCTATTCGTACCAGATGAGCATATTGGCTTCCTCCTGGAGCATAGTACATTAGCCACGTGCCTATATCAATGCAAGTTGTATTCGTTGGATATGGCTTAGGATAGCAGCTTTCTGTCTTTTTCATAAAATAAAGCCTGTCTTTATAATGGAACGTAGTAGCTGGGGACCATGACATGCCAACTATCTTCCACTTGCACGGCAAAGCTTATTTATCAGTCCATACGCCCATTAATGCGCGTAGGGGTGAAATCCCCACCGTCAGATTAAAGCAGTGCATCATCCTACGGTGGCAATTTCATCCCTACGCGCATTAATGGGCGTATGGACTGATAAATAAGCTTTGCCTGCACCACTTGCACTGCATTATTATTCAGCTGCCTGGGTGGGCCCAGCCCTTACACAATTAGATGCTACTTTTCCTCAACTAATAATACGTTTTCATTGCATGTGCGGAATTTGGGCTTGCATCAAAGTTTAAATACTTGTAGTTGTTCTCCTCTCTTTTGTGCAACCATTCTCTCACTTTCTTTTGCATTCCATTCATTCATTCTCTGTGAACTTCAGTGCCTGTAGAGCCTCCTTCCTTCACAGAGTAATTCATTGAGTTCAGTCCATAAAGCATTAAGAGTGAGCTATGCCTACTTCTACTCATTCGAGGAGGAACATCCCCAAAAGAGGGCAGGTGAAGGTAGCCATTGCCTGTTCCGTTGCCCACTCCATCAGATCGCTGTTAAGACCCAATAAATCCTTCAGCTATTCTATGGCTTCCGCTTCCTCTTCCTCTTCACCTGCGACTGCAGATCGTTTTTGGGTACAATGATTGAGATTGCAGATCAAGATGGATTTATCTCTACAATGTTAAAAGAGAAGAAAGCTTCCTCCATTACCAGTGCAGTGATTCAGAAGCTAAGATCAGAATCGAATCCTTAGATCTGCAGTCCAAATCATTTTATAACTTGCCTTACCCTGTTTCTCAGATTTGGAGCTGTGCAACACCAATAGAGTTTGCTCTGTACAGATTAACTACATATGAAGAGGGGGATTTTTTTCTGCTATAGCTTTTCCAACCAGCTGGAGCTTGCAAAGCTGGAAATACAAAAGTTTGTTGATTACACCTTTTGAATGGAAAGAAAGGGCATTTTTCATATTAATTTCCTTAGCTGGTCTCTTTGAGAGATTTGTACTTTTGCCAATGATCAAATGTAAAGAAAAGGCAGTTTTGATATTAATCTCCTTGACTTTTCTCTTTGAGAGATTTGTACATTTGCCAATGATCAAATGAATGTTTTATTTCAACGTTAATATTATTTATCAACTCTCCTCGGTGTTTTGTTTTTATTCCAGCTCTGCTCTGCTCACAATTTATTGCAAAATGTAAGCATGCCTTACAGTTTCATGATGCTATAACAAGTCCAACTTTATAGGGTTAATTTATACAGTAATTTGTATGTGTTGGTAGAATGTGCAAAGGTGAAGATGTGAGAAGGATGTTGGACTTTTTTTATATAAGTTTGGTGATTGCAAATTATATTTTGTAAAAATATTGGCAGGTTTAGGTTTAGGTTTTGGTTTTGGTTTTTTTTTTTTTTTTTTTCATGATTTCAAAGATGGTTGACCATTGCATCAAGGAATATTTATATTTGTGTTAGGTAGATATACCAGAAAGAATTACTTCCTCCTAATTCAACCATTGAACTTGACGTGGCCAGTGGTGAGAGAATCACAATCAATTAAATTAATCTGCTGGGTTAAACATACTTGCAAATTATAACTCTTTTGGCAATATTTTTATTGAGAAGAGTTTGCATTAGCTTACAGTGAACTTCACAAAACATGAAGGATCACAAAATTGTAGGGAAAAATTGGTTTTCTATGTATTTTTAATTGTGTGAGAAATATTTTGTTATTAATTTTATCAAAATGCAAGTTAAAGTAAGTAAAGAAATAACTACCACAATCACATTAGTAAATGTGGTTGATATATGCCGATAAGCCTATAGAAATTTAAGATTATTAAAGTTTATAATTATAAGATTTATAATTTTAAAATTTGTAATCAAAAGTTGATTAGATTTATACTATTAATCTTACAAAAATTACTGATATATAATAATAAAATGACATTGTAATAATTATTACATTCATATCAATTATATATCAATTATATGACAAAATGAACAATTGCTATAAAATGGAAAAAATGAAACTTATTGATATATATTTACATCAAATTACTAATGTAATAGTGCTTTTTAATATAAATTCAACATAATCTGTAATTTGTTTTAATTTATTAAAGCTAATTTAGATTGTATAATATTTGCTGATGTTCAATAAACTTATCTCATTTTTATATTCTCTAAAGTTAAATATAATTATATAGTTTAAAAGAAAAAGAATAACACTAAACAATAATACTATATTTATAAAAATAAAAAATAAAAAATAAAATAAAAATGAAATAATTAAAAATAATGAAATTATATATATTTATAAAAATAAAAGGAAGAGAATAACAATGAAACAATTAATAGCCCGCGCCTAAAATAAAAGATTTCATTTTATGTAAATTTTGAAAACCCTTGGAATACGTTTGACCGGTGGAGAGCTGCTTCTGAAACGTGATGCCTACCCTATTCATGAATGTTTTAAAGGTGCAGAGTTTATTTGGAAATGGGAATGTGATTATAGACACGTGTATCAGAGTTTATTTTGAAATGTGAATGTGATTATAGACACGTGTATCAGAGTTTATTTTGAAATGTGAATGTGATTATAGACACGTGTATCCTTTGTAATTGCAAAGCGCTCACACTTTACCAAACTTCCAAGGATGCTAGTAATGAATCGGTTCCCCTCGCCAGCAACACATCACCCAACTACTTAAATATATATTAAATATTCATATTCATTAAAGTGCTGGTAAATTCGACAGCCCTCAACTAACATTCTAATTTTGTGCATCTGTTAAAAAAAAATTCTGGAAATCCACATTGAGAGGTTGAAATAGGTACACCTATCGGCGTATTATATTCCGGTGATCAATAAGACTTACCTAATTATGGAATGAGCATATTTGAAAATGAGATGGAATGAGATGGAATGATAATAGTGAAAGATAGCATAATTAAAGATGGAATGAATTCATAAGTTAGCATACAAAGTAGCATGATCATGCAGTTTTTTAGTAGCTAAATACATTTTCATAAGAGTTAGCATAATCTGATCACAATGCTAGAATAAGTGAGCAAAATATAAGAGTTAGTATAATCTGATCACAATGTAGCTAAATATATTTTCATAAGAGTTAGCATAATCTGATCACAATGCTAGAATAAGTGAGAAAAATATAAGAGTTAGTATAATCTGATCACAATACTACAATAAGTGAGCAAAATATAAGTGTATCCACAACACCATTATATTGTCATTTCTAAACATGTCAAAGTTTATCATTGTTGGCATAACATTTGTGGTGGTCTTCTTTTCTCTATTAGTGGTCTTCTGGTGAATATATATATATATATATAATATTTCTCTTCCCGCAACAAGGAAAACCTTTTTTCGAGGCTCTTTATTTCTTTCAAAATGTATAACCAAGTGTTTGTTCCAAGCTTATTGAACAAGGTCAAGTTGTGGTCAGTTTGTTTATCCATACCAAATGTGCACATCAATTATTTGGGACTGATGTTATTTCTGAGTGATAACATTGTGTACAGATGGTGTTGTTTATGCGTGGTATATGCAGTGTTGTGTACATGTTGTATATTCGATGTTGTGTACATGAGGTGCGGTGCACACGTTGTACATATGATGTTCTATATATATGGTGTTGTGTACATGTTGTACATGCTGTGTTGTGTACATGTTGTATTAGGAAGCGGTCCAATCTTGCAACGATGTGTTCTCCCCCACACCCTCTATTCTTCCACGTAAACCTCCCTCTTTGTGGCTTGACATCAATCAGATTCCACTCTAATAATAGATCCTCTAATCTCTCTTCGAACGAATCATGAACTTTTGAACATCCCTTCTTTTCCTATGCATATATCGTAGTGTTGAAATCTCCTCCAACTATATAATTTTGATGCCATTGTGATTGTTTTAATAATATGAGATTAAATTTTCCTTTTCCCCATATATGATCGGAGCATATATATTCAATAATCTAGATTTTCCCCCGCTTCTTATTTCTTCTAGCTCAACTACTATCTAGTTCATTGTCATCTGTGCCACTTTGACTATAAATACACTTGGGCCCGAAAATGTGCCTAGTCCACTGGATGCTCCCCTTGAGCTTTAACTGATCCCTCCACTATCTTTCCAGAAAATCTTAGAGGCTTCCATGAACTTGTTTTCTATAAAAACACAATTGTAGGCTTATTCATCCTAACCTTTATTGTACGGGATTTTTTGGGGCCACCCATTCCCCTCACATTCCATGATATCAACTTCATCATTTTTTATTTGGAGAATGGGCTTTACTTCCTCCATATGCATTTTTGATTCCTCCTTTTGATTTTGACCCCAAACTTTTCAAGACATCTGAGATTTGGGGTTGACTTACCAATATTTTATTGGTTTTTTCCTCGTTCTCTCACATCTCCTTTTTATACTGTCAACCCCATTTCTTTGTTGTGCTTCAATTTCATGACTACTTGCATCTTCATTACTTGACCCTTGATATTTTGATTTTCTGGTCAATATTTTCCTAGGACCACTTGAGGATTATGTTGGTTTTGTAGATGAGGCGTCCAAAGGTATCATTTGATAGAAGCCCAGACCAAGATCATCTTTTTTTTATTGTGTTTTTTCTTGGGCTTTAGCATTGATATGCTCCTATGTTTTTGCAACTGCTTGTTTCTTCCAACCATGCCTTCCTTTTGCAGGGTCAAGGATCTCTCCGTTGTCCTCGTTTTCCTCTTCCTCATTTGATGTCTCTAGTGTTTCATTTTCTTCCTCTTCTTGTTTTCCTTTCGTTCCATGTATCACTCTGAAAGGATTGTTTGAGGAGGTGGGGGTATCATGTCTTAGGGTAGCTTGATCTGTTGTCGACTTGCGATGATTTACGTTCCTCCTTTGTTTTTTCCATTGTTCCTCGTTTTGAGCCTAAGTGTCTTCCCTTTGTTTGGCCTTCTTACAATCCCTCGTGAAGTATCCATACTCGTGACAATATTGACATGTGAAGGGGAGTTGATCGTAATCTAGAATCTAGGTATGCTTCCATTCTCCCATTGTTAACGAGATCTCCGTCGGGAGGTTTTTTTCCAAATCTAGCACGACACATTTTCTTGCAAATGTGAATTTCCCTCCTTTGGGTTTTGCTCTATTAATATATCTTCCTACCATGTTTCCTATTGCCTAGAGGCAGTCATCTTCCCAACATGGAAGATGAAGTCTCAAAATTTTCACCCATACCGACACTGCCACAGGAATTCCTCCCCTAGATCAAAGTTAATTGTCCACTGATTCAAATACATCCCTCTGACCCAGAAGAAGTATTATTTGTTTCTAAATATTATCTCCTTATCCTCCCTAAGCTCGAAGAGGAAACCAAAATACACATTATTGATTGAGTAGATCCCCAACCCACCTTTTATCTTTTTTCTCCAAATTTTCTTTGGCCATTGCTAAATAGACTTTGGAGATGACCAAGTGAACTTCCTGATGAAGGCCCGATTTGTATACGCTATCGTGGATCTGCAGAATGTATTGGGCATTCGAACTGCAAGCATGTTCTCGACTTTTCTCCAAATTTTAAGCCATTTTCCTTCAACTTTTTCATTTTGGGCATGGTGGCGATCAACGTCTGGAGGGCAACTACCATCACATCAGTGGATGTGGACGAAGGAGGGGGGAGCCCCCAACCGACCATTAGTTGCAATCAGAGTTGTAGGTTGTGCGAACGTGAGAGTTGCAAAGAAGGTCTTAACCACAGATCTATCAAGTGTTAAAAGAGAAAACAAAGATTGTATTTTCACTAAAACAATATAATATAATATAATTCTAATTTAAATATTTTATAATTTGATTTATTTATTATTATTAAAATTTAATTGTTTGGAGAAATATTTAATAGTTTAATATGAAAAAATATAATATAAATCATTAATTCAAAAATAACAATACAATAATTAAAAATTAATAAAATTTAAAAGTAATAAAAATTTAAAATTAAAATATCTTTATGCATAATATCATAATAAATGTTCATTACTATTACATTTCAAAATTTTATATTTAATTTTAATTAATGAACCTATATAATTTTAGTGAAATTATTATTTTTATTATTAAAATTATATTTATAAATCAATTTAACTTTGAATATTTTTATTATATATATAAGCAACTACCTCCATTTAAATTAATATAATCTACAAAATCTAAAAAACATATTTGAAGTGTATTCCCCTGTATCCAATCTCGTCTCCTTTCTATGTAAGCACTGACAATCAAATCCAAAAAGCATATTGGAATTATACTTACGTGTATCGCATCGCGTAACCTCTATGTAAGCACTGACCACACATACTTACAGACGTGAAAAAATTGAATTCATTTTATATTTTTAAATTTTGGAAAATAGTTTTAAAATATTAGAATGGGAAAAATTCAAATCTAAAAAGCATATTTGAATTATACTGACCTGTCTCGCAGCTCGTCTCCTCTCTATGTAAGCTCTGACCGCACAAACTTAGACGTGAATATTTTGAATTCATTTTATATTTTTAAAATTTTGAAAATATTTTTTAATTTGTGATTTGCCTTTTAAAAAGTTTCTATGTAATTTGAATTTTGAATAATTTAAATATTTTTTAATTTGTGATTTGCCTTTTAAAAAGTTACTATGTAATTTGAATTTTGAATAATTTAAGAGTGTATTAATTTTCTCTCAGTGAAAATCGTATAACCTACGACATACCATGTTTAAATATATTTAAAATTACACAAAATGTTAGGTATATTATTCCTCAATTTAAAAAAAAATCAACGACGATGAAAACTTCACATGTGAACAAAACAAAAACTTAAATGGCAATAAAATCTTTAAAATTGAGCAAAACTCGAATTATGATTCAAACGTTTCTCAAACAAAATCATATGAAAATTTAAAAAGCCAAATCCTTTTCGTACCAGATGAGCATATTGGCTTTCTCCTTGGGCACAGTACATTAACCACGTGTTGTATATCAATGCAACTAGTTTTCGTTGGAGATGGCTTAGGATACCATCTTTCTGTCATTTTCATAAAATATAGCCTGTCTTTATCATGCAAGAAAGTGGCTGGGGACCATGCCAGACCGATTAACTTACACTTGCACTGCATTATTATTCAGCTGACTGGGTGGGCCCAGCCCTTACCCACTGAGATGCTCCTTTTCCTCAACTAATGATACATTTTCATTGCATGTGCGGAATATGGCTTTGCATCGCAGAGCTCACAAGTTTAAATACTTGTAATTGTTCGTGCAACCATTGTCTCACTTTCTTTTGCATTCCATTCATTCATTCTCTGTGAACTTCAGTGCCTGTCGAGCCTCCTTCCTTCACCGAGTAATTCATTGAGTTGACTCCATAAAGCATTAAGAGTCAGCTATGCCTACTTCTACTCATTTGAGGAGGAACATCCCCAAAAGAGGGCAAGTGAAGGTAGCCATTGCCTGTTCCCTTGCCCACTCCATCAGATCTCTGTTAAAACCCATTAAATCTTTCAACTATTCTATGGCTTCCTCTTCCTCTTCCTCTTCTCCAGGGACTGCAGATGGTTTGTGGGTACAATGATTGAGGTCGAAGGTCAAGATGGACTTATCTCTAGAATCTTAATACAGAAGAAAGGTTCCTTCATTACCAGTGCAGTGATTCAGAATTTAAGATCAGAATCGAATCCTTAGATCTGAACTCCAAATCAATGGCTCACTTGCCTTACCCCGTTTCTCGGATTTGGGGCCGTGCGACACCAATAGAGTTTACTCTGTACAGATTAACTAAATATGAAGAGGGAATTTTTTTCTGCTATGGCTTTTCCAACTAGTTGGAACTGAAAAGCTGCAAATACAAAAGTTCGTTGATTTCATCTTTGAAAGGGCACTTTGATTTTAATCTCCTTAGCTTGTCTCTTTGAGAGATTTGTACATTTCCCAATGATCAAATGTTATGGGAAGAAAAGGATTTTTTTGATATTAATATCCTTGGCTTAGGCTCTTTGAGAGATTTGTACATTTTCCAATGATCAAATGTTTGATTTCAATGTTAATGTTATTTATCAACTCTCCTCCTTGTTTTGTTTTTATTCCAGCTCTTTTCTGCTCACATTTTATTGCAAAATGTAAGCATGCGTTACAGTTTCATGATGCCATAATAAGTCCAACTATATAGGGTTAATTTATACAGTAATTTGTATATATTGGTAGAATGTGAGAAGGATGTTGCACTTTTTCATATAAGTTTGGTGATTGCAAATTAAGTTTTGTAAATATATTTGCAGGTTTTTTATTTTTTATTTTTCCTTGGTTCATGATCTTAGAGATTGGTGACTGTTATATTAGGGAATATTTGTACCAAGCAGATATACCCAAAAGAATCACTTACTGCTAGCTGCAACTCGGAACTTGATCTCGAGAGTGGTGAGAGAAATGATTGTAGTGACCTTTCAATACCAAAAGTGCTTTCAAGACAATCAATTAAACTAACCCTTTGGGTTAAATAAACTTGCAAAACTTGAAACTCTTTTGGCAATATTTTTGTTGAGAAGAGTTTTCACTGGTGTAGAGTGATCTTCACAAAACATGAATGATCACAAAACTGTAGTGCAAAATTGGTTGTCCATGTACTTTTATCTTGGGCATTGAAATCTTTTAGAGTTTGCATTTCTTTCTCCCATTTTGTCATCATCTTTCTTTTGAAAGTGATTCTTTATCATAGTTGGAATAAAATTTTAACTTGCAATCGCACCACATGTTGCAAAGGAAACACTATAAGGCAGTAGCATAGGGATTGGCGACACCATCATGATCGGCCCAAAGATAGGAGCAACTATTGAGCCAAAGATACCAAGATGGGGCCTTAGATTGGGCAAAGAAACAAGCATTGTAGGAGGTATGCCAATCAAGTTCTTATAATTGACAATAAGGACATAAATCAAGAGAAGTTGAGCCAATTGAGGTGCTAATATATAATCAATTGTTTGAAGAAAAGCTAATGTATAGGTCAATTGTTTGAAGAAAATCTAATGTGTAATCAATTGTTTGAAAGATTAAGAAGAAAATGAGGGAAATTCAACTAATAGGATTTCTAGTTTTGAAGTCAATTTATGTATCTCTCTTCAACATGTTGGTTAACCAATTCCCATGGGGAGGCATGGTTAGATGATTTGGGATATTCCTACACCATATAACTCTTCATATTGAATGGTCGATGGTCTATGAAGAATTCAGAATATAAAATGTTGTGAAGTCTTCACTATGCCCACCAATTGGACTCCAAAATACTTATACATAGGTAACCAGGTTTAGGTCAAGTGTGATTGATTGCCTCCATCATAAAATCAAGTTGGATTCTATAGTTTGAACTTAAATTTTATAGTTTTAACAATCTATCCCTCCATCGGATAAAAACGAGAGGAGAAGCTATTCCACAAATGCATTTACATTTTACAAAGAAAATAGTATACATTTCATAAGGAAATGAATAACAAGAACAAACAATAAAAAAATATGTCGCCCCTAATCATAAGGTGAGTAAGTTACTCCACAAGGATGAGATCTTAGTTAAATTTACTAAGTGAATTCCTACCAGCAAAATTACAACCAAACTTTCAGTACGAAAAACAAAATATTTCATATATCATAGCAAGCCTATTTAGTTACAAAAATAGTACGAAAACCCTAATTGAAACAAATATAAAACTTGGAGAGTGTTTGTATTTGCATCTTTGATATAAAGAGACAGTATATTTGTAGTGCGATTTCGAGGATCACATAGAATTTGTAAAAAGCACATTCATGTAGTAGAAGACAAAGACCAAGAGGCAAAAAAACAAAGAGTTATTTCTTAATTAAAGAGAAAAGACATGCGACCGTGAACAAACACATGGCTAGTCCATGCTCTTAACCAGAATTGTGTGACCTTGACATTTTCCCCCCTTGCAACAAGTTTTGCACATATGCCACAAGAGATAGTGGTCATTGCACATAATTAGCGTCATGTGTGGGCTTCCAAACATTAAGTCGAAGAGGATCAGAGTGAAGGGAATTCATAAAAAGCACCTTTGCGTAGTAGAATATAAAGACTAAGAGGCAGAAAAACGAATAACTATTTTTTAATTAAAGAGAAAAAAAACATGCAACCATGAATGAACACATAATCAAGCCATGCTCTTAACCAAAATTGTGTGACCTAGACATTTGTCCCCTTTGCAACAGGTTCTGCACATACGCCATAGGACATCTTGGCCATTGCACATAATTATCGGGATGCATGGGTTTCCCAACAGTTACTCTATGAGGTGCAGAGTGCGGGTTGGCTAAATGATAATGATGGAAAGAATTAGCAACACTTCTTTTAGAATTCCTGCTTCCAATTGAGAGAGAAGACTTGGGGGTTCCAGTTTTAATAACCTGATCCTCCTTCAAAATGTCCCTAGGCTATATATCGATAAAAAATTGTAATATATAAATTTTGGTAATTGTCGCAGTTATACCATTTTTCTGGAAGGTCCATATCTTGGTTTCTTCAGTGTGATTCCAAGTTCATTAATGAAAATCTCACATGCCTTGGGAAACAAAACTGGAGCCTTTGCATATATCAACCTCACATGCTCGCTTGACTTCATTATTTTCTTGATTCTCTCCAGAGGTAGGCCGTGATTTATGAAATTGATAGCTGGCTTGAATCCCTACATCTAGTTAGCCCAACAGATCTCAACTTCCTATTATTGTTTTTGGTGGTGGTACACCAATTGATTAAGATGGGCATATAAATATAAAGCAATTTCATTAACATATAGGGAATTGGGAGGGTGTTGAAACTTTGCATGAGCTAGGGGTTGTAGAATATGTGAAGGTGGACAAGGCATTGGACCGTAATATTGTATGGCAAAAAAACTCGTTACAATTCATAATTGGCTAATATTGGTCTTCAATCTTATGGCAGTGAATATTTCAATCGTCTAACACCAAAATTAATGATGCATAACGACATAGGTGGCATGGGAGGGGAGTTATTTTCAAAGGAACGCCTTACGACATAATTAATTTCATATGACACTTGTTCATATGAATTTTTTTCATTAATCAATTTAATTAAAAAAACAAAAAATACATAGCTACTTTAAATATAAAACTACTTTGTGAATATTAATAAGTATACTCCATGGAGGTTAAATCCTTACCATCCACATAATAATTATTGATAATTAAATTAAAATTCTAGAAATAAAAAATATTATTAATCTATCAATCAATTTCTAAAAAACTAATTTACTTTCATATATCTTATAATTTAAAAATAATTTTTTTCAAAGATTTCATAATTTAAAAATAAATTACATTAATATAGATATAATGTAACAACCATGAGATGTTAAGTTTATTTTTAGTTAAAATCAGATAATATAATTTTTGATAATATTGTAACTTTTGCTGAAAATTTATTTTTAAAAGAAGAAATAAATTTAGTATCCTGAAAAACCCTAGCACATTCGAATTTTGTAACTTCCAAAAATGAAATTTACTATTCTAAAAAGTCTCTGTCTAAATCCCTAAAAAAATTTAACAAAATTCACCAAAAACTATACTTTGGAAAAAAAAACAATAATGTATAATAATTAAATCATGTTCATATAAACCCCGATCGAGGTGCCAAGCAGGAAGGGTTGGGAGTAGGACGCCACGTGGTGGATGATCTCTGCAAAGCTTTCAATGATGAAGTTAAGGCAGGGTGGCGGCAATCCTTCACATAACCAATCATCAATGTGTATGCAGGAAGCCGTTAATCGCAAGCAAAAGCCATCAGGCGTATTTTGGAATGTGTGATGGCAGCGGGAAGGTAGTTATCATAAACTAAGTCTCTTGTTTAGAAAGAGTATTGTTACAGAACAACGTCTCTTATTTAGAAAGAGTATTGTTACAGAGCAACGTAACCCTGTCCAGTCTGCATTGGAGAATTTGCAGGAGCAAGATAGTTGGTAGCATCGGAGGAAGTGTATTTGGTATGTAATGGTTCTATTGACCTTCATATTCCCATTCAACTTTCCTTTCCCCATTCCGCAAAACAAAAAAGAGTGTCATCCCTGTGTCTTTATTCAAATTGTTGTTTCTTTCGATTTGAATTGGCCCCAATTCATGTCGATTCGTTTCTCTGGATGCTATAGAAACGCTGAGGTTGTCAGTCAGAAGATTGAGCCTTGTTTCCGTAGTCCTCCGTATTTTAATCATCAAAATTTTTGTAGTAGTATGTTGTTTGCTAGTATCTCTTCATATTTTCCTTTGGGCCTCATTAAAAACCCGACACTGGTTCCTAACTCCTTTAATATTTGGTTGAGGTTCAATAGGAATGGTAGAATTCATTGCATGCAACTTCGTTTCGGCTATCAAACCTTGGTTTTCATAAATTATCTGTGGGGTAAGGGTTGCATTTGGATAAATGTCTGTCATTGTCTGTCAAATTATTTTCATGAACAGGGCTATCAGTACTGCGTGAGTCTTTGTTTGATTTTGGGTAAGATGGGTAATTTCAATTCCTTCAACCTTCAACCTTTGGTTGTCCTTTACTTCAACCTTTGGTTGTTGATTGACTTGTAGGGGCATTACTCTTAGGTTAAAACCTATGTTTTGTATCAAATCACTTATGGTTTCAATGGGAAACTTTTATGGCTAATTTGTGTTTTACATGTTGAATATAAAAGGTTTTTTCTCTCTCATTGTTTGAGACCATGGATATGAAAATGAAAAATTATATAATTGGTTAAAACCTATGTTTTGTATTAAATTACTTTTTGTTTCTAAATAAGTTATATGCACATTGAATATAAAAGGTTTTTTCTCTCATTGTTTTCAAGTTCATGGATATGAAAATGAAAAACTTCTATATTTAAAACTATTCAAGAGATTGATTGACTTGTAGGGGCATTTACTCTTAGCTTAAAACCATGTTTTGTATCAAATCACTTATGGTTTCAATGGGAAACTTTTATGGCTAATTCAAGTGTTTTACATGTTGAATGACTTGTAGGGGCATTTACTCTTAGGTTAAAACCTATGTTTTGTATCAAATCACTTATGGTTTCAATGGGAAACTTTTATGGCTAATTCAAGTGTTTTACATGTTGAACATAAAATGTTTTTTTCTCTCTCATTGTTTGAGACCACGGATATGAAAATGAAAAAATTCTATTTAGATCTATTCTAGAGATATGGCTAATATGTGTTTTACATGTACATTGAATATAAAAGGTTTTCTCTCTCATTGTTTGAGTCCATGGATATGAAAATGAAAAACTTCTATTTAAAACTATTCAAGAGATTGATTAAATTGTAGGGGCATTTACTCTTAGGTTATTTAAACCTATGTTTTGTATCAAATCACTTATGGTTTCAATGGGAAACTTTTATGGCTAATTCTTAAGTGTTTTACATGTTGAATATAAAAGGTTTTTTCTCTCTCATTTTTTGAGACCATGGATATGAAAATGAAAAATTCTATTTAGATCTATTCTAGAGATATGGCTAATTTGTGTTTTACATATATTGAATATAAAATGTTTTTTCTCTCATTGTTTGAGACCATTGATATGAAAATGAAAAACTTCTATATGTAGGGGCATCTACTCTTAGGTTAAAACCTATGTTTTGTATCAAATCACTTATGGTTTCAATGGGAAACTTTTATGGCTAATTTGTGTTTTACATGTTGAATATAAAAGGTTTTTTTCTCTCTCATTGTTTGAGACCATGGATATGAAAATGAAAAACTTCTATTTAGATCTATTCTAGAGATATGGCTAATTTGTGCTTTACATGTACATTGAATATAAAATGTTTTTTCTCTCATTGTTTGAGACCATCGATATGAAAATGAAAAAATTCTATATGTAGGGGCATTTACTCTTAGGTTAAAACCTATGTTTTGTATCAAATCACTTATGGTTTCAATGGGAAAATTTTATGGCTAATTTGTGTTTTACATGTTGAATATAAAAGGTTTTTTCTCTCTCATTGTTTGAGACCATGGATATGAAACTCTTAGTTCTATAAGCTAATTTTAGTCTCATGAAGTTAAAATTTCTTTCATTCATAAATTCATAAATAAAAGGATAGCCAAACAGTCAGCCACACAATGACAACTGTTTCACTGTTTTCTTGGAGACTTAACTGTTTCTTGTAAAAGGATCTAAGGATCTCCTATAATCTCTAATGAAAAACACTTATTTTACTTTTCAGAGAACGGCATGCTTGCACGCTTAAATGTTACTTGTTCAACGATCTAATATTCAATGAATCACAATGATTTTAATTTCCAAACTATTGTTTTCTTTGCTTCTAAACTCGTTTTCTCTGCAACTAAATAATAAAACACTCTAGTTCTATATTTTGGGGATTCTCCCGCATTTATGATGCAATGTTGATGTTATATAACAAATATGAGCTGCCAAGGACACAGGCCTCTACTGTTGTGCTGTGGAACAACATGAAGAAACTCTCCTATCATATATTCCGAGAAATATCCCCATATTTATGCTGACAATGTCATTGATCTATAAAAAAAGAGGAGCACCGTGCCTCAGTAGCCACCGGCCTCTAATGTTTTTCTATGAAACTATATGGTGAAACTCTCATAACCCAATGGCTGCGAGTCCAACCCACCGCAACAGATCCTGCCATATTTGGTTAGTGATATTTTTAATTAGATCCTAAGCTGAATAAGAAACCAGGTGAGTAAACCAAATTTCAAAGTGTTTTGATATTTTTTGGAAGTTTCCAGATCACTTTCCAACCAGTTTTAGGGATTATTTTCAGGCAATCACGGAATTCATAATAAATATAGAATCAAATTTCAGACATAACAGATGCAGTACATTTAAGTATATCTATAGTCATAACAGATGCTGCTAATAACAGTCATAACAGAGGCTGATAATAGGACACACATTGTCATAACAAAGGCTGATAACAAGACACACATTGTCAAGTTGATTATAACAGGACACATGTTGTCAAGTTTTTGTAGGTTGAGTAGTGGATAGGAATGTTGTCATCTTCCCCCACCTAGTTCTAGTTTTGATTGTGTAGTATAGATTTTCATAGTTTTGATTGTTCTAGTGGATAGGAATGTAACCTGAAGTCGCAGCCAAAAAAACAGAGACAGGGCCAAAAAAACAGAGACAACCCAAAAAACACAGATAGAGCCTCTCTCATTCATAAATTCCCTACTGGATGCTGAAGACGTTGAAGACGTACCTGGATGCTGAAGTCGCAGCAAAGGACGCTGAACACATTGCCGAAGACCTTTGCAACAAAAAAATCAATAGAAATTAAAAAATCAAACAAAAATTAAAACCAAATTACAAAATCAACACAAATTAAAACAAAATTAAAAACAACAACAACAAAAAAACTTACAAAAATTTAAAATCTTACCTCCTTGAGCTGGACTGTGACATATAAGAGCGCGCACGAGAATGCGACAGAACTGAGCGCGTGTGAGAATGCGACAGAACTGAGCACACGAGAATGCGACAGATAAGAGTGCGCGAAAGAATGACTGACAGATAAGAGCGCTCATGTTGGAACACCTAATCCTACATGGGTAGGTGTGGAATGCGAAAAGTCACAATGAAGTCCAAATGACCTTGGAATGTGAAACCAAGAGTCACACCATTGTATTATAAATGTACATCATGTATAATGGAAAAAATAAGAAAGCCTCACGCTTATCTTTCATTGTGTGTTTAGTCTCTTGTGTGTGTGCTCATCTTCCTCATACACCATGTGTGTGCCTTAACATGGTGTTTAACATGGTATCAGAGCGGGCGATTGCTGGCCCTGCTCCAAATTGAGTGAGCCATTTGTGTTTATGGCCAGTGCTTATCTGCAAAAATTCTTGACATTTTTGCAGCACTCAAAGTTTTTGCAGCAGCCTTTTTGTCGCATTCAGAATTTGTTTTGAAGAAGAGCAGCATTGGTTTTGAGAAGGAGCAGCATTCAAAATCCTTGGCAGCATTCAGGCATTGGCTTTGAAGAAACGCATCACTACACATCTGAAGGTTGATTTCTTCCTGTAATTTCTGCCTATTAAATTCTGCATTTTTAAGCTGCTGGAAAATAGTTTAAAGAGGGTTTTTGAAGAAATTTCTGAGATTTCTGAGTTCTCTAAATTCTGGGTTCTTCTGCTGCTAGGTTATTGGAAAAATTTCTGTGTTTTACTGCTGAAATCTTTTAGAAAATTCTGCATTTCATTCTCTGTTGCTGAGAAAATTAAATTTTCCTCCAAGTCTACAAGATTTTGCAATACATTTTTAGAAAAAAAAAATTCTGTTGTTGTTGTAAAAATGATTTCCTGCTCTCTGCTGTTTTAAATTAAAAAAAAATAAAAAAAGAATTAAATTTAAAAAAAAAAAATCATTTTCAGGCTCTACGCCTGCCCCAACTCAAACCCCACGGCTCTTCCTTCAACCTCACACCTGCGCTATCTCCCAAGCCCTACGGCTCTACACTGCCTCACGTCTTTCCATTAAACACATCCCCACCTCACCCTACACCCCCCCCCTCGCCTCCCCTCCCACTATGCCCTCCCCTCACGCCCCCCCCTCTCCCCTTAACTCCCTCGCCTTCTCTACTTACGGCCTCTCCCTCAATTCACAATGAAAATCCCTGTTTTAATATCCACCCCCATTTAAAATCCCCTCCCATCCCAATTCGAATTTTTTAATTTTTATACATCCCCTCCACCATATAGTTACTCATTTTTGGATTTTTTTAATATTTAATTTATTAATTAAATTACCCCCTTCCCTTTTTTATATTCCCTTTCTTTTAATTAATCCCCCTCGTTTTTACTAAAGCCCTTTTCCCTTTTTTAATTAATCCCATTTATAATTAATCTTCATTTTAAATTAATTCTCCATTTAAATAATAATTAATTTAAAAATAAAAAATAAAAAAAATCCCTTAATATTTAAAATCCCCACTCTCCCACCACTTTTAAATTCCCCCTCCCTTTTTCTCCTCCCCTCACATTTTTTTAAATTTCCATCCCCTCCCCTTTTAATTATTTCCCATTTCAAATAATTAATTAAAAAAAAAAAAAAAACAGCAGAGAGAGAGGAAAAAGAGAATATGAACAGCAGTAAAAGAAGAAATGGCACATGAGGAAATGGTATATACATATTGCAGATTTGACATTGTGATTTGTGGCATTGACATAAGGGTGATTTTTCTGAAGAATTTCACATGAGAAGACAAGTTTGCCATCATTTTTAAAACAACTCTTTGAAGGAAAATTCAGCTGCCTTAAAGGCTTCTTGCACATGTTTTCAGCTACACATTTACAAATATTTTGCAGAGATATGTATTGAGCTAACATTGTATTTTGAGTGGAATTTTCCTCTTCATTCATAGTTGGAATCAGTGAATTTGAGTTGTTGATGTGAGTCATTGTTGATTGCCCTCCATCATTTGAAGAGCAGATTTTGTACTTTGAGATTTCCATAGTTGGAAATTATTTGGATTCATTTGTATTTCTTGTTGCATCACATTGTAAACGGGTGCATTTTCGGTTGAAGCCGACACCCTTTTAATTTTTTGAGCCTAAGTTGTTAAAATGGCTAAAATCAATGAGGCATTAGAGTTATTGAAAAACCTCATTCATTCCAAAGTTGATGACATGATAAAAATGAGCAAGGATGCTCTTTGTAAAATTCACAGTTGTTTGCAAGATGCACATGAAAAGATTGAGTTTTTGCAGTTGGAATCTCAGCTCCAACAATAAGAACTTCAGCAAAAGAGTCACCATTCTGAACCTGTTTCTGTTCAGAAGATTGTGAAGGACTCTCATCAGAAGAAAGAAGGCAAAGTTGAAGTTGATCCTCATTCAGTTCCTTGCACAAGAGCAGATGTACATGCAGATGCAGCAACTCAGCCTGCACTTCTCAAGCCCATCATCAGACCTTGGGAAGAGCTTGTCCACAACAAGCACCGAACTGGTATTGGATATGACAAGGATGTGTCCTTTCATAGTCCAGACTACACCAAGCCCATCAAATTTCAGAGTGTCGGATTCTTGTATGACAGTTCACCTGTAGCTGTTCCAGATCCTGTTCCACAACAACATCAGATTGAGAAATACCAACACTATGATCGAGTTGGTCATATGAAAGATCATTGTTTTGATCTTCATCCATGCAAGCACCGTGGTCGACACACTCATTCTTCAGACAGATGCTTCAAACACAAGCCTCCTGCAAGAACCAAGATTCATCTTGGATTGATCGCTTCTTGGCAATGGGCATCAGTAGCCAAGAAGATGTTTACGACACATGTTAGAACTTGTTCAAGAATATTGAGCAAACTTGCAATTGAGTTTTCGCCATCATCTCACCTTGTCCCTAACAGGGGGGAAAATGGTGGTCATGTACAAGCTTCGATGACAGATCAAGCGAGCCTAAGCCACAATCTCTCATTCCATGTTCAGATTTGTAGCTAGAGACACAACAGTTCAAGCGAGCCTGAGCCACAATTCATCATTCCAGATTCAGAGATGTAGCCAGAAACACGGATGCCCATGAGCATGCCTTCGGTTGGTGAACAACCTTAAACCATCATCTTTGGTTGGTGGACAACCTTAAACCACATTTTCGGTTGGTGGATAACCTGAAACCATCATGTTTGGTTGGTGGACAACCTAAAACCACCATAGGTAGTAGACCTCCCTTCTTTTAGGTTGATGGTCTCCCTTTTATATGAGGGACAATTCCTCTAGCAGAAGCCTTCATCTTCTTGCCAGTTTTGGAAGAGTTTCGGGAACTGCAACATGTATTGCGTTCCAGTGTTTGTGGTCATCCTAAAACCACCTCTTTTTTTCCAACATTTCAGAGAGTTGATTCAGCCCAAGTGCTGCCATGTATACTTTGCATATTTGTATTACAACTCTTTTCTTGGACTCACACATACCCCTGGGACATGGGGATGTTGAACACCTAATCCTACATGGGTAGGTGGAATGCGAAAAGTCACAATGGAGTCCAAGTGACCTTGGAATGTGAAACCAAGAGTCACACCATTGTATTATAAATGTACATCATGTATAATGGAAAAAATAAGAAAGCCTCACGCTTTTCTTTCATTGTGTGTTTAGTCTCTTGTGTGTGTGCTCATCTTCCTCATACACCATGTGTGTGCCTTAACATGGTGTTTAACAGCGCAAATGTGAACAGAAACTCGGAAATGGTTGTGGGTGATATATTTATAAAAATAATAGTTCGGCCGAACTTTTATTGCCGGTTTTCCAAAATCAAGCGAAAAATATGTTCGCCATTTCCGTCAGTATGCCGTCACTGTAAACGGAAAACGAAGTTCAGCCGAACTAAATTCAATAGTTCAGCCGAACTCCTGAATTGTTCGGTCGAACTATGACAAGAGTTCCACTGAACTATGGAGGAAAAAAAAAATTCCGCCCCAAATTGTCACAAAAGTGTTACCCATCTTCGCATTTTCACTCTTATACATGTTGATTTGATTGTTTTAAGGCAGGGATATGCCTTGGTTTTTGGACCTTTTGATGTGAGGAAACCTTTCCAAGGGAGGGGTCGCCCAAGGGATTGTGTAGTAAAGAACGGGTTCCCTCGGAACTTGGAAGGTGTGTGACTGCATTGAAGGGGGTGACCGAATTGCACGAGGGACTGTGTAGCAGAGAATGGAAGGTCAGGGAATACATTACTTTTGGTCATTAACATTATTATATGGAATTATAAGAACATTGGGAGTTTGCCTTGAAACAATGAGTCGGTAACTGTTCACCGAGGAACAAGTAGCACAGGATCATAGCCTTGGACATTGCATGTAGGTTTGACTTTGCCATTGGATTATGGACTTCCTGGGAAGGAGGTGAATCCTGGTACCTACTTTTGAGGGTGGAGGTGTGAGCCTATGGATTCCCTTGTTTATTGATGTGAGCATCATACCCATTTATTTGTTGGTTGAGCAACTGTGCATATGTGTGTATTATTGTAAATATTATATAAAGCTATGTTATAAATATCCATAGACAATATGAATTTTTTTTGGTTGAAGAAAATGTGTATGTGTATATGTGCTTGTTATTGTAAATAACGTAATGCGTTGTGTTATAAAGCTCCACTAAACATTATGATTGTCATGTCACTGTAAATACTACAATGAGTTGTGTTATAAATCTCCATGGGTAGTATGTTTTGTTTTTAGGGGTTTGTTGGTCATAAGTGTCATAGAACACCAAGGATGGTGTTCCCCCAAGGCGGAGGGTTCTGTAACAACCCCTGGACACCTGATTTATTTTCATGTAGAAAAATATAATACCATGGTCATGGGACAATTATTCCAAGATGAATGGCAAGCAAAGCATCCTAGTGGGTGTCACTTCAGTGTATTAATGGCTATGGAAATTGGAAAATACATTGGCAAAGGAAAAGAGGCATTAATTGGTATTTATTTGTGAAAATAAAGGAAAATAGGAGAAAAGGGAGATGAAAGGTCACAAAATTGCATGAGAGGGAGATTGTTGGAACAGGGTCTCCTAAAGCTGCGAATTTTGTCCATTTTTGTATATTTTTGTAATATTTAGTCTAACGCAGGGTTTTTGGGGTGGGTCAAAGCCCCTAATGCATTGTAACGGGTCAAGGGTAGACCGAGGGTCCGCAAACCATGGTTTGCAGACCATTGGATGCGTAGGCTAAATCGGTGTAAATAAATAAACCTTTTTGAGTCTTAGGTAAGAAAAGATAGAGATTGATGATAGTTGAGAATTGTTAGATGTGTTTGGGTTGCTAGGGTAAGGACTCCTGCTAGCTATGTGCGCGGAGATCCTCAGTCATGCTGTGTGCGGACCCTGTTGCTTGTGTGTGTAGGCTGTGTTGGATTGTATTTGGTTTTGGAGGCTAATATATACGAATTTGGTTAGAGTACCTCTGCGTTATCTGAGTTTATGTATTACTGTTGATGTGAACTGTTGAATCTGTTACACTTACTGTTGGTTATCTGTTGTTGCTGCAGATTTGTCTTTCTTATAATACGAAGTATTACTGTGCTCTATTGTTCATGCATTTATGATATTACATGTGATAGTGCTGATGCGAGAATGCTGATTAGATCTATGACTGATAGTAGCTTTGTTAACTGTGGACGATACTGATTAGTGAACCTATGAATAGATCTATTTATATTTGCGAGAGTATCCTTGTTCCCGTTATATGAATCTATGACCTGTTGATTACTGTGATTATAGTTGTTGTACTGGTAGATTGGTACTACGCATGTGGATGCGAAGGTAATTAGTAGGTATGAGCTCTGCGATATCAACCCGTAACTAGATCTGTTAAATATGAAGTTGATAAGCTGGGTACGCAGCCCTGCTTGACTTACCTACTTTCTCTCAAGGTGCGGAAACTTGGTTCTAGCACCCTCCCATACTACTTCGGGTGAGACTTTGGCCTGCGCAAGCAGGTCACTACCAAAAGGGCCAGTAGTATAGGGGTTTGTTGGCAAACCTTAACCTCTGAGCTTGGGTCAAGACCCCTCGAGGCAAAAAATGGTTCTGTTGCCGGGATCGGGAGCATTTTGAGAGAGAGATCGGGTAATGCCAAGAGAATATTGGAAACCTGAGAAGAAAGAAATTGAAGAGTGGTTCGAAAAACAAATTCAAGAATTTGCAATAAAAGAGAATCACAGCACAAGGTTGACAACGGAAAAGTGGAAGAATAAGTACATTTTCACAGAGATCTATGAAATTTTCTTTGTGACATTTGGGACTGAGCTTCAAGAGTGGCTTGCAAGGCTTGTAGATTTTTATAAGTGTTGGAAGGACGAACGGGTCACGCAGTGGACTCCTGAGATGATCCAACAGTTAGAAAATACTGATAACACCATCACTCGTACGGTAAATCACTAGGTGGACAGTGTGCTAGGAGGGTTTGTGACAAAGTTGGCCATCGATCAATTCGTCTCCTATTCTGAAGCAGAGCGAAGGTTCTTCAAGGGTCTGCAGGGTAAGTTTATGAAAACCTTACCATTGCTGATTAAGATATTACTGTGTGAAAAGAGTATTCTATGCAACCACACAGAGTGAATGAGCTTCGATCAAAGTGAGGGAACAACGCGCAGTGGTAAATACTACAGAACTAATCAAGAAGGAGATCGATATGTCTACAGTCTAATAAGAAATTCTGCTACGCAGAGTTCTCCGTCTACGCCACAGTCGAACCCTCATAGGGGTAAGAACTCATCGCCTCCACCACCAAAAGACGATATGGCCTCGTACATGAAGCTACCTACCTTCAAAGGCGTAGGGGATGAAGATATGGACCACTTCTGGTTTATCGTAGGATCGGTATGGACTACGCAGAATGTAGCTAGTGACGCGGTGAAAAGAGTGCATCTATCCCTTGCCTTTGAAGGAAGAGCCTTGGACTGGTATATGGGATACATCGACCAGCATGCGAATGCAACCATTGAAGAAATTAAAAATTCCTTGAAACAATAGTTCAAGAAGCCCAAGTCCTACTCTCAGATAGTGAACGATTTGAAGGATATCAAGCAAGGACTGTCTGAATCCATATGGGAGGCTGACCAATGGTTGAAGAAGGAAATTAGAGAAGGAGGATTTCTGTACGATGACAGGCAGCACACGGAGTGGTTCATTGCTACGTTGCTGCCCCATCTGTGCGTGCCAATGGGACATCAAGCCATTGAATCGTAGGAAAAGGCCTTGGAAATTGCGATGAAGCTAGAAGTTGCGCCAAGAGATGATACCCAGTTAGGAGTGCAGCGGATACAAGGCCAACTAGAAGCAATGCATATGGAGATCCAGAATCTGCAGAAGGAGCGAGGAACGGAGGCTAGCCCTGAAATATGGTGCATACGGTGCAGGGTGAATGGACACACCAAGGATAACTGTCCTCTGCTAGTAGACTACATACAGGCTGGCGGACCCATTTCGTTGCGACCTAGGGAAGCTACAAGACCAAGTGGAATAGTGCTTTGGTGCAATGATTGTCGCGTTGCTGGGCTGCACGATACCAACTTCTACCCCCGCCTTGCCGTATATGTCCCATAAATAAAGCAACAATGGTGCAAGTTCTGTATATATGTAGGCCATGATGAACAGAACTGTCATATGTATGATTTGATGATAGATCGAGGAAATCTATATAGGGTATAGTCAGATCCATCCTCACCAAGATACCCCTTGGGCATCGGTGGCTCCCCAGCTCGGGGCAGGGGAGGGTGCCAGGGTGGAAGCACGAGTAGAGGGAGAGGACAACTTATTTTCTATAATTGTGGGGAAATAGGGCACTTTTCCAGGGACTGTGTGACCCCTGTGAGACAATCCTGCAGATACTATAGATAGCTGGATCATGCGATTGAAGATTGACTGATTCTTATGGCCAAGATGCAGGAGAAGCAGTAGACACCTATGCAGAATATACAAAGGGTCAAGGCGGAACCTCAAGATGAAGGACCAAGTGTTAATGTTATAACACGCAATGGCATGGCCACCAGAGGAGCTGCGGAGAAGGCTGAGGCAGAGCCTCTCATCCGTAAAGCAGATGTTAAACAAGAAGGTTTGGACTTACAGAAAGAAAAGGAAACCTTTGTCGTAGTGCATTTTGCTAAGGTTGAGGCACCTACTCCTCACGCCCCTGCGAACCCCAAAGTAGATGATGAGGTAAAACCATTCCTGCAGGCATGTATGAAGTTGTTAAGCAACCAAAGGGCTATAGAAAACCTCCAAGAATTGATAGACAACGGCACAGAAAAAACAACCCCAACTATGGAAATTAAGGATGTGCACAAACTATATAAGCATAAGAGACGCACTGGTAGGGAGATACGGTTGACCACACAGATCGGTGATTACGAAATGGATTAGGTCATTCTAGACTTAGGATCAGATGTGAACGTACTACCTAAACAAACTTGGCAGCAAATGGGAGAACCTAATTTGGAATGGTCCACTATCCAGCTATGCATGGCCAACCAATAGAAGATCATCCCATTGGGGAGACTATCAAAGATCGTAGTAGATATCACAGGAGTTAAGGTCCGGGTTGACTTTGAAGTCATTCAAATTGTAGAAGATGCGGACCCTTACCCGACACTCCTAGGATTGGACTGGGCCATAGATATGGGCGGTATTATCAACTTAAAAAAAATGAGCATGGTGTTTGAAAATGAGGGAACATGGGTGATAGTACCGCTAGATTCCGCAGAAGGAGAGAGGTAAACAGAGCCGGTGCGTGAGGAAGAAGAGGTGGATCACATCTATAAGTTAACTGCGAGGGATGAAGACTGGATCAATCCTACGACCGATGGTGTGCTTTGCTGGGAAAGAGATAGTGAATGCTTCTCCGACTTCGACAAGGAAATGGAAAATTGGCAAAATAGGCTGCATGATGTCTCTGCGCTTTGCTGCCTGCAAATTACAAGGGAATTCCACTACATATCTTCAGAGGTAAGAGAACTGCCCTACTTTGATGGTTCCGATAGTATAAAATATTTTTTGTGAACATTCGAAGCTGAGGTGCCCAGAGAACAAAGGTTATGGGCCCTTAATCTAGCCATGCACACAACACCTACAAGATGGTGGGACACACATAAAGGGGCATTCCAGGAGTGGGAGGAATGTCTGCATATGATGGTCTTACGATTTAAGCCTCTGGCCGACGTGCGCGTTAAGACATTTCTTGGCCTAGGGGATCCGCGCGAACATTTGTTTGCCTGGATGGAGAAATGGTGTGATCGTACTACAGAAGAATGGGTTCACTTGTTTATTCATGCCTTGGGACCAATTCCCACCTCATGGTACCTAGATGCGGAGCTACATCAACGCACCCACCAGTGGGAAACCTTAAAGGATGAATTTTTGGGGACATTCGGGTTAAGAGGAGGATCAGAGGTGCTTGATGAAGCTCTGCAGGATATTGATACCTTTGTATTTGGTGAATCCAGCCCCTACGCAGCATATAAGATACCCACATGGGAAACGCAGATGCGGGATATCGTCAATTGTCGTAATATAACTATAGAAGAGTGTGATGAGGATCCGCGCAATATATCAGAGGGGGAGTGTGCAGTTGCGGGACCTCCATTGTAGACTGTGGATGTGACGAAGCCTCTGAAACCACGGGAAGTCAACATTGGCACATCAGAGAAGCCTAATTTGGCTAAAATTGGGGACTACTGGAATGATGACATTGTAAGAAAAGTTGTTGAATTTCTCACAGAATATCAAGACTTATTCCCAACCAATTTTTCGGAGCTCAAAGGGATCACAGGAGACCTAGGGGTTATGCGCATCACGTTAAAACCATATGTGAACCTTGTAAAGCAGCAACCTTATCGGCCGAACCCCAAGTATAAGTAGAAGGTTACAGAAGAAATCGATAAAATGCTCGCCGCGGGTATTATTGAGCTGGTCGAGAATTCGGATTGGGTAAGTCCGATGGTGGTTCAGGAAAAGAAAACAAAGGGAGAAATATGAATCTGTGTGGACTTACATAAGATAAATGACGCCTATGTACATGACCCCTTTCCGACACCATTCTCCGATGAGATCCTGGATAGCGTAGGAGGCTAGGAAGCATACTCACTCACTGATGGGTTCTTAGGATACCATCAGATCAGAATCGTGCCAAAAGAACGCAGCAAAACTACATTTTCCACTGAAAGTGGATCCTTCTAGTATACCGTAATGTCATTTGGGCTCAAGAATTCCCTTGCTATCTTCTCGCAGGTAGTGGTCGCAGTGTTCAAGGAATTCATCCACAAATTCCTAGAAGTGTATTTCGATGATTGGACTGTCTTCGGCTTAGTAAAGACGCACGTTCCGACCCTGCGCATGATGTTGGACACCTGCCGGAAACACCATGTTTCCTTGAATATCAAGAAATGTATCTTCTGTGTACCCTTCAGAATCTTGCTCGGACATATAGTTTGCCGACAAGGGTTGATGGTGGATCTTGCGAAAGTAGTAGTTATCATTAATCTGGCAGTGCCTACAACTGAGAAACATCTACGTTCGATCCTTGGACATACGGGCTACTACAGAAAATTTATTCAGGGATATGCACTAATCACAGCCCCTTTGGAAAAGCTGCTTAAGAAGGATTTTTCATTCCTTTGGGATGACGAGGGCCAGAAGAGCTTTGATCTACTCAAGGCAAAGATGGTATCTGCACCTATTCTTATTTTTCCCAATTGGGCAAAGGTATTTCAGGTTCATGTTGATGCTTCAGGGATTTCTTGGGAGCGGTCCTTACGTAGCCTGGTGCTGTAGACATTGATCACCCAATCGCATTTGCTAGTTGAAAAATATTGAGTGAGGAGCACAATTATGCCACCACAGAGAGGGAAGGGTTGGCCATGGTCTATGTACTATAGAAGTATCGGCACTATCTGTTAGGAGGACACTTTAAGATGTTTACAGATCATTCAGCTTTAAAGCACCTGGTGAATAAGCCTATGTTGGGGGGGGGGGGGGGGGATTTGCAGATGTTTGTTGATGTTTCAAGAATACGATGTTGAAATCATAGTCAGTTTGGTGGAAGTTGAATGCCGCGCCGGATCACTTGTCCCAAATTGAGACTGCACTAACCCACTAACTTGAGGAAGAATTTCCCGATGCGTTAGCTTGTTTCTTATTGCTGTCGTTGAGAGGGCACTTCGTTGATATCATTCAGCTTCCTAACCACACCCATGGCACTCCGCACATTCGCACAACAAAAGAAGGAGTTGGTTACCTGGGCAACTGATTTTACTATTATCGCAGGTCAGTTATATAAACTAGGTGTTGATGACATACTGCGCAGATATGTTCTGGGGCATGAAAGGCGCACTATCTTGGTAGACGCTCATGAAGGCATAGAAGGAGGTCACTACGTAGGCAAGGCAATGGCACAAAAGATCTTGCGGGTTGGGCTATGGCGACGTAGAATTACATTTGGAAGGAATAGACTCAGACTGCAGTCGGTGCACTGGGAGCGCAAGAGGTATGCTCAAAGCGTAGGGGTGCACTGGGAGTGCAGGAGGTATGCTCAAAGCGCAGGGGTGTGCTGGGAGCGCAGGGGTACACTGAGCACACCCAGGGTGCGAAAACTAACTATTGGAACAGTCAAATCGGGTAAAAAGAAAAAATTACCGTTGGATGGGGCGGGCGGGCGGTATTTAATGAGGCAAATTTTGGAGATTTTTTACCATTTACTTGATGGTAATTTCCACGTGAAATCTACCCTACCATTGGGCGATCGCCAAAGATAAAACAGGTGGGCTAGATCAAACAAGGGTTCCGTATCGCTTGAATAGCTCGTACTTGGCATGTTTTTCCTAGATTAATTTGTGTTGTAAGAATTTCTGTGCCTATAGCATCTCTTTCATGTTTGAGCAACCTCCTCCCTTTGATAGTAGCAATCCTTTCATGCCAAGATGACAACTACGAATCATGATGAACCATCGGAACCAGTAATCTCGATGGAACAAGGCACTAAGGAAGTGGTAGAGATTGAGTCTGAGGCTGAAGAAGTTTTCCCCACCCCAGTCACAAAGAAGGGCTAGGAAAAAGAAGAAGGCTCAGGGAAGCCCCCAAAACCTGCAAAATGGGTTGGGGGGAAGCCTCGTGCTTCCCCACAAAACGTAAAATCCCCGAAGGCGACGCCCCAGGTGCATGCTGCTCAGGAGGAGGCCCAGTCGACCGACCCGATCAATTGGTTACCTCCCTTCGTTCTGCCGTGTAGGACCTCGACGCGCACGCCAAAGAACCTTGACAGCTTGATCACTTATTTTTAGATTGCCAACCTCCAGGCTAAGTTGCAGCTTGAAACACCTCTGGAGGTATGGGCCCAGCGAACTACGCTCGTCACTGTGGCTACGAACACCATTACAGGGAAAATCGCGCAGGGTGCCCAATTATTAGAAACAGCCATGCAGCTATGGACTAAGGTCCAGTGTGACCTGATCCTGCGTGGCATCAACCAGGACCTACGGTAGAAATAAGAAGAGTTCAAGAGGTTGGAATCAACCCTGCACACTTTAGTTCCTGCTCATCATTTGACATGGCTGCGCACTAGTCACGCCCTCCAAGCTGATATTGATGAACTCCGACAAAAGAAGAAGGCCCTCGATGATCGCCTAAAGCCTTGGGCTACTGAGGCCCTCAAGCTTTCATAAGATGTTGATGTCACGGTTAAGCAGTTGAACCATACTCTGCAGAGTGTCACCGCTGTGACGGAAGGCCCGATTTTAGAAACGTTGGTCGACATAGCACAGAATGCCGCTGCTCAGAGTGAAGGCGTGCTGCCTCCATTAGTCGAGGCAATAAAATTTTTGCAGGCGCAGGTGGAGACCCCACCATCATAGTGACTCAGGATGAGTCACAAGATTGTGTTGTGGGACTGTTGGAACAGGGTCTTATAAAGCTGCGAATTTTGTCCATTTTTGTATATTTTTGTAATATTTAGTCTAACGGTGGGTTTTGGGGTGGGTCAAAAGCCCCTAATGCATTGTAACAAAGCCTGAGGGTAGATTAAGAGTCCACAAACCTTTGTAAACCACGGTTTGGCGGACCATTGGATGCATAGGCTAACCTGGGGATAAATAAATGTCTGGAGTCTTAGCAAGAAAAGACAGAGATCGATACCGAAAAAATGGCTGCCGCTAGGGTTTCGTTTGGCTCTGCCGCCGCCTTCATCGAAAACACAGTTCCCATGCCTGCTTTTCATGGCCCTGCCACCTCCACCTTCAATGGCGATTGCACTGTAGATGGAAGTACTTTTTGGGTCTTCAGCACTTCGAAAACACGCCTGAAGGCAGCGTCCTATGGAACCCGACGCGGGCTCCCTTCTCCCTGCCTCTTCACGGAGGCTTTCAGCAGGAAGTGGTTGGAAATTACAGCAAACAACTGCCCTGTTGAAAAAGCATATGCAGACCAGGAGGGGGCTCATGCCGCTTACCCCTACTGCCTTTTTGGCGAACTCCGGTTCTGGACTGGAGGAGATCCCCTCACACTCGGTTTTTTGATGCAGAGAAACGTGGTTGTCCACTCTAGTAAAAACGCCCTATGCTGCCCAGACTTTTTTCCCGCGACAAAGACCCTGGACGCACTCCAAGAGTTGTCCTCTCTCGATTTTCTCCAAACAGGCAGCGAGGCAGGGGTTTGTCTGATGCACATGATCTTTCGGCCCTTCTACAGATCTGCAGCCCCATCCTTTGCAGCAGATCTGGGCTGGAGCGATAGCTTCCATATGCAGAAGCTTTTTCCTCCCCCACCGCCTCCGACTCGTCAGGAGATCGGAGACCCAAAAGAATCCGACATTGTGTCAATCCAGAAAGCTTTTGAAACTTTCTCTGCCCCCTTTCAGGTTCAAATCTCATAGCTCTCAGGCAAGACCATTCTGCAATGGGTACACCCTTCTGATCTGGTGCAGAATCTGAAGGTAAACCTGGAACGCCGATTCGGGATTCCTTCTGCCCTACAGAGACTTCTTTTTCAAGGTAAACAACTCGATGATCCTCTTCCCCTCTCTTCTTACTGCATTATAAACAATAGCTCTTTAGTGTTTTCCCTTCGTTTGAGAGGTGGCGTTGCAGGACAATCTTCTTCTACTCCTCCCTTCTCCTACAAAGATGCAGTACACTCTGAGATTCCCATTTCCCCGGAGGCTCCCAAACCCAAGCCTTTTCTGGTTGACAAGTTAGAGGAGGTTCCCTCTGTTGAGATCTCCCACCCTAGCCTCGCAGATGACCTTCAAAAATTTGTTGAAAGGGCCATCATTTGTAGATTCAATGGGCTTTGGCCGCGCTCTAAGGTCCTCTATGACTGGATCCATGACAACTGGACTCACCATTGCAAGGTCAGCTTCTTCTCAAAAGGATATTTTATAGTTCTGTTCGACAATCCTAAGCACTATGAACAGGCCTTAGAAGAAGGTCCTTGGTTTATGGGTACAGCTGGACTCTTCTTAACTCCATGGTTCCCTGATTTTGACCCAGCAACTGCAGTCATCACCAAAACGCCTGTCTGGATCAGACTTCCAAACTTACCAGCTCACCTGTGGCATATAGCTGTCTATAGGAGCATAGGCAACACCTTGGGCCGCTTTTTAATGGGGGATTCCTGGCGGGAACATCAAGGTCTCTACACATATGCCAGAATATGTGTGGAGCTAGATCTAAGCAAGGGACTGCCAGATCAAATCAATCTCAAGACCAATGACTTTGTTTGGACTCAGATCCTGGATTACGAGAACACTGCCTTCCGCTGCCGCCACTGTCACCTAACAGGGCACCTGCAGAATTCTTGCCCATCGATCACTGCTAAAACGAAAAAGGACAACATTGCCAAGGCCAAACCCAAGCGTTGGGCCCCTTGTTCTCCGCCGCTAGCAGTTAGCTCTGATTCTTCAAGCTCGGAAGATGAGGGGAGCGATGTAGAGTCGGACCAGGCGACTCAGATGATGGATCAGTCCACTGATACTCCTGCACACACTACTGTCACAGAATTCACCCAGAAACGCGTCCATGAGACCTCCTCTTCTGAATCAGATAAGGAGATCCCCCTGTTGGAGAATCCCAGTCTTCAAGTTGTTTTAGCTCATACTCCCCAGGATGGCTGGATAAAAGTCAATAAAAAGAAAGGGAAAAAACACCGTGTTGAGACTTCTGCTCATGTGGGGTAAAAGTCAGTCTTTTGCTCTCTAGTTACTTGTTGTAGCTCCGTGTTTGGTTCATTCCTTCTCCGGGACCGAGGTTGATAGTTTCATCATTTCCGGTCGGCCGGTTTCTTGCCTCTCTTGATTGTACTATATTTTACTCAATAGAAATAGATTAATTTTACTGAGAAAAAAAAAAGAAAAGATAGAGATTGATGATATTTGAGTATTTTTAGATCTGTTTGGGTTGCTAGGGTAAGGAATCCTGCTGGCTGTGTGTGTGGAGATCCTCAGTACTGGTGTGTGCGGACCCTGCTGGTTGTGTGCGCAGGCTGTGTTGGATTGTATTGGGTTTTGGAGGCTAATATATACGAATCTGGTTAGAGTACCTCTGCGTTATCTGAGTTTATGTCTTATTGTTGATGCGAACTGTTGAATCTGTTACACTTACTGTTGGTTATCCGTTGTTGCTGTAGATTTGTCTTTATTATAATACAGAGTATTATTGTGCTTTATTGTTCATGCGTTTATGATATTACATGTGATAGTGTTGATGCGAGAATGCTGATTAGATCTATGAATGATAGTAGCTCTGTTAACTATGGACGATACTGATTATTGAACCTGCGAATAGATCTGTTTATAGCTGCGAGAGTATCATTGTTCCCGTTATATGAATCTATGACCTGTTAATTACTGTGATTATAGTTGTTGTACTAGTAGACTGGTACTACGCACGTGGATGCAAAGGTAATTAGTAGGTATGAGCTTTGGGATATCAACCCGTAACTAGATTTGTTAAATACGAAGCTAATAAGCTGGGTACACAGCTCTACTTGACTTACCTGCTTTCTCTCAGGGTGCAGAAACCTAGTTCCAGCACCCTCCCATACTGCTTCAGGTGAGACTTTGGCCTGCGCAAGCAGGTCACTGTCAAAAGGGCCAGTAGTATAGGGGTTTGTTGGCAAACCTTAACCTCTGAGCTTGGGTCAGGACCCCTTGAGCCAACAGAGATTGAAGGGAAAATGAAGGAAAATGATGAAATTAGAGGCCTCAATGATAAAAAGGATTATGAAGACCAATTCATTGTTTTTTTCAGTGTTATATTTGGTCAATTTAGTTTTGGAGCTCTCTCTATTCTCTCATACTCTTTCACACTCAGAGAAATATTGGAGCATTTTTGGAGCATGCTTGGAGCACTATAGTTTCATTAGATTTTCAAAAGAAGGCAAATGAAAGTAGGAGAGCGCAAGGGAACAGGTGGATCAACGACTATAATGAGATTTATTTGTAGGGAACTAGTTGCATGTATGATTTCTTCATTATGAGATGTCATTGGCATGGATGATTGCCTGTATTGAAAGTGGTTTCCTAGCCTATCCATTTCCTAGATAGCCATGGTGTTTTGGCTTTCGCACTTGATTGTTTTTTATTGGTGCTCATGTTCCTTATGGTTGTGGGTTGAGTTACTAGTTCCTGGAGCCTTGGTTGGACAAACACTTTGGAAGCCCTGGAAAAACTTGGGTTGAGTTACAAGTCCTGGAATCCTTGGTTGTACAAACGTTCTGGATCCCTTGGTGGTTTGAGTTACTAGTCTTGGAGCCTTGGTTAGAAAAAAATTTTGGAGCCATGTGATAGTTGTGGGTTGAGTTACTAGTCCTAGAGCTGGGTTGTAAAAAACGCTTTAGAGCCTTGGACAACTTGGGTATAGACCGGCCTGTTGATGTTAGTGATGTCCGGCTGTGAGGTGGAATCACTTGTTGAGGGTTGAAGTGGTTTGGCCTCTGGAAGCCCTAGTTTGTTTTTTCTTGGTTTATTCCATGACATCCCACATTCATGCTTGGAATAAGGCACATAGGTGATTGGTTGAAAGAGAGATTTGGTTCAACCTAATCTACGGTTGGGTGGCACATAGAATTCCCTGACTTGGTTGGATTTTTCATATGTTAATAAGAGTTATTTCCTCTTGTATTCTTAATTAAATGTACTTGTCATGATTTGGATTTGATGGTTGTTCTATCATTGTTATTATTTTGGTTATAAGCATGGTTTCATGACAAACTCTAGTTATGGATCTTATCATGTTTTGATTGGTAAATGATTGGATATTTAATGCATGATCTAATAAATGTTATCATAGCTATTATGAGATGGAATTAGACATTCTTGACGATTTTTAGATAAGTATCAGACCCCTATGTTTAAATATGAATTCATGACTCGTATATTACATGTTTGCGATGTGTTTGACAAAATGAATGCCATGGTTAATCTTGGTTAGGTCAATTTCTTGACTACGTTTTGTGTTATAGGATTTGTCTTTGTGTCATTCATTGTTTTGTAAAGTTTCATCAAGCTATGGGCAGTGATCTAGAGTCTATCCCTGAGAAAGTGGCACAAATTTCGTGGTTGCGGGCACAAAACTGGGAAATCGGGACTGTAATCACTCCCTTGCATGTTTATGCATTCGGCTAGAGTCCTACATGTTAGCTCCTTGTAATTAGCAAGATTGGCAAAGTCCAACTGCAGGGAGAACACTATTTCAACCACTTTGGATTCTAGGATCTAGCCCTCCTGAATCCAAAGAGGGATATCTCCAATAAAGTGCAAAGATGGATTTATCTTTAAAGGTTTTGGATAATAATATTAGGCTAGTTATGAAGGCCGAGGGTTTTGTTTTGTTTTGGATGGTTGAGCATGATTATTAGTTGAGTGGAAAGTCCTAAATGGAAAGAGTTTCAAAGGTGTGAAGTTGCAAGCAATCAGAACAAGCTTTGGCTAAAAATATAGATGTAACGCTAGTTTTTAGTCCATTGGGCTATGGAGTCATAATAGGGATTTTAATTGAAACAACAAGGTTCAAGAGTGGTCCATGGGGCAAGTCATATATGTCTAAGGATCTCTTTAAAGTTGATTTTTTGGAATGAAATGATACAACAAGAAGGGGAATTTAAACAAATGAAGAACAAAGAGCAGCCTAAGATCAAGTAAGTACTTTGAAACTATCCTGCTTTTGGCATGCACTTAAAAGAGACATAAAAGTAATCTAAGAACTGGTCAGTACTTTGAAACTAGCCAGCTTTTGATGCACTTTCAATAGAAAAACATTTTAAACACAAAGGGAAACTTTAAAAGCAACTGTTGGAGAAGAAACTAGAGGACAGGGCTCACCATAAACTTCCCTAGCTCTGCTTTACTTGGTAAACTTTCAAGACAGATACATAAGATAAAAAAGAATGGTATAAGATCAGGTAAGGACTTTTAACCTAGCCTGCTTTCAACACACTCTTAGGGAAACTTTCAGCTAGTTTTTGGGGATAAAACTAAAGGACAACGCTCACCATTACTTCCTTAGTTCATCTCTATTTAACATAAACTGAAAATAAATTTCAAGAACAACATTCATCTTAGACAGTAGGACGAGGGAACACTAGCATTCCTAACTGCTTAAATTGAATTAAATCATTCCTAAACAACACAATTTGGAAGAAAACATGTAGATAAATCTTACCAGTCAGAGAAGGGTACTGATATACAATAAATCCTAACTCTATGCTTGTTGTTCTTTATCAGAGAAGATTGACAAAGCGAAAACATAAATAAAATAACAATTTACAATAGGAAATAACATCACCGTTGACATAGACCAGGATCCCATAAATCAGCTTGTATTGATGCTTCAAACCAGTTACAACTTTAAGTCCAATGTTTTAGTTCAGAAATCATCTTCACTTCCCAGCCTAACTTATTTAATCACAAACAAAGCTTCAAGAGCCTTTGAATACTATTTACAAGTAGGAGTTTCGAGAACAAGTATATTTCAAAGTTCTGCAACCAACATTTACAATGAACTCCTCAATAGGTTTTTATAGAAGGATGAGGAGGTCGAAAGAGAAAAGATCTAAGGGTTTAATTAATACAGATTTAGTACTTCTCGGCCTTTGAGGGGCTCAATGGAGAAGTTTACAGATATTTTCCTGTATTAATTGGTTTGCATTAAGTATTTAAGCTCGACGGGATGATTTTGTTGACTTTAAGGCTCTGTGTCATCTCTGTAGTAACTCAACAGATATTTTTGTAATAAGTTCTTAGACTGAATTAACTATTCGACTGTCGTGAGGCAAATATCCTCTGTTCTGGTCATTACTCGGCCCCTGTTGAATTCTTTGAGGCTACAGGTGGCATAAGGTAGCTGAGAGGAATCAATTTGCCTCTTATGTGGCAGTGGAGGCATCCTCTGTCTGATAAATATCTTTGATTTGCCTTTAACTATGTTTAATTTAATGGATTAGGCTTTTGAGTTTTGATCTTAGCCGTAATCCACCCAAAAATGTGTAATTAATCTTCAATTATTCATCTCTGGTTCGTTTGGGTCTTCGACACTGATACTCTTTGTTTTCTTCATGTTTCACTGTGTCTTGTTGATGTGCAAGGGATACAGGGTTCATATGGCATCAATACTCATGATGTATTGACTAAACATGATGGTCGAACCCTACAAGACGAATACTCTTTAATAAACGAAAGCCTGAAAAGATTGTCATCCTCGGCTTTAATTTTCTTTTGAAAATCTTTTAAATCCTACACAATACAAGAAAAATTAGAAAATCCTGCGTCATTGGGGAAAAACTGCTTAGGAGGCTTGGGTTAGGAGCATGGCCGTTGGATGGTAGCATCCAACAGCGGAGATTGCGTGTTGGGGGTCGAAGGAGGCGGTTTGGAAGAATGGAGCATACGATTAAATCCGGGCCATAGATCGGATTTGATCGATGGTCGAGATGAATCAGGGCAATAATAATGTGAAGGGTCACATATACTATGTTAAGGCAGAAAATGTGAAAAATACAAAGGCAAAGGGGAAAAATATCTTTTGGCGGAGAAAAACATTGAATATGGAATTCGGGGTTTCCGAATGGTTGTAGGTCGTTAGAACAGTTTGGCCCTAGGAGATCAACGGTCAGGATGATCTATGAAGGCGCTTTGGTAAAGGCAGAGGGCGATAGTGAAAGGCCAGATTAGATCTGAGTCATTGATCTGCAAATATCAATGGTGGGGAGCACATGCGATAAATCATAATAGAAATGGGGAAAGGCGGTTTCAGAGGGCAAAACAGTTGTTTTTGCGTGATAAAAAGGCGAGTAGACGGTATTGCATTTTCGAACGTGATATGCGTCCCTGCCCGACACGTGGCATCAGAAAACAACTTATATCGCGTAAATTTTGTGGATTAACATTCGTGCTTGAAGTTACGCGATATGGAACATCGACCGTTAGATCTGGGGCCTCTGATCTAACGGTGGGGGAGCGAGCGCGATATTAGATAGATGCGCGGGCAAAAGTGGGAAGGGCGGTTTCAATCTGAGCCGTTGGATCTAAGATGGACGGATGAGATCAAATCTTTAGGGAGGTAGGACCCACAGGAGGCAGGCCTGTCGGGGTTAATATGAGCCATTAGATGGAATGAATCAACGGCCAGGATTGAATAATGGGTTAAACAAAATAATATACGGGCGGAGAAAGGGTGAAGAAGGACCGTTGATCTGCAGAGATCAATGGTCGGGATTTGGCCAAAAACATTATGAAGTGGGACATATGATTTAAACCAAAGTCGGGAGATGCAATCTGGATCGTCCGATCTGGACACGTGGATGGCCCAGATGTAATCGGAGGCATGCGACCGACGAGGGGAAAAATTTGAAAGGTGCTGAAGCGATTGATTATGGGTCGTCGATCTGGAGATCAGATCGATGGTGGAGGATGGATCGGGGAACCTCTAATCGGGGGGGTGGCATAAAATATTAACGCGCCAATGAAAACTCCCAATGCGATTTTGCGCAGGCCATTGGATTGGCCCAACGATCAACGGCGGAGAAGGGCTTCGACCAATGAACGAGAGGGACCATATATAATATACAAAAATAAAAAATTAACTAAAAACAAAGGTTTATGTATCAGGCGGGTGATATATATATGAAATGGCGCCCGGTTGCGGGGCCTATGGTTTATATGGAAAACAATAGGCCCAGGGCTTACATTTATAAGGGCCTAATCGCATCGGAAGGAAAGTTCGGGCTTTTCAATCTACCCATTTGAAATTTCTCCGATGCGATTGGCGCTTCGGGACTTTAAATCTTGGTCCTGGGTGTAGGTTTGTATGGAGAGAAGCGGAAGGCGGGGGTTTATACAACGGGGCTCAATCGCATCGGAAGAATGATGTGGGACTTTTCAATCTACCCATTTTCATTAAAAAACATTGTTTTGGTGGGTTTAGACCAAAACTTAGGGAAAGTGGGTTTATGAATTTACAAAGGGAAATATGCATCGGAGATGGGTTTTTATAAACATTGAAGGACCCGATTGCGGGCTCTCGGGTTTATGAAAGGGATCAAAGGATCGGAGTGTTATATACAAAGGGCCAATTGGCATCAGATTTTCAAATAACAAAAAGACTTGCGTTCGATGGAAAATCCTGATTGCGATAAGCGCTTTATGGGTCTAGCGCCTGGTTCTAGGGCGTGGGCACATGTGGGGAAGTGGTTAGGACTTAGCCGAAAGGGGCTTAAGCCTATAGTCAAAACACTTATTTTTTATGAAAATTTTCAAAGTTTTTGATGGATTTGGGGGTTTCGGTAAAGTTTAAAAATGAGCTTTAAACTTTGTAAAAGGATTTTCATGAAGGGAAGAAGGGAAATCATGAAAAATAGAGGAATTTGATGGGAAAAATGAAGGTTAGTTTTGAGTGGAGGAAAGGGGAAAATGGAGTTTTGCAGCAGTCTTTTCTTCATGGAAAACAACAGAATTTCTGAGTTTTGAAAGGGAAACAACAGTGAAGATAAAACAGAGGGCATGATGTCTTCATGAGTCTTCAAGAGATAACATTTTTTGCAATAAAACTTGTTCCTTGAAGGCTCCAAAAAAATTTTAGCCACCTTTTGATATAACAAATTTTATAGGTGGCTAACACTACAGTTGCATGGATGTAGTATTGTGCATGTGACTAGGAGTTCAAGTCAGTGTAAAAACAAACTGACTTAGGATTTTGGCTCCTGGAGGGGTGGTTTAGCTCTTGGGGGTCCTGTAGCTCCCGCAGAAGGTTATTAAAGCTTTGGTTTGTCGATTCCAATTCCTTAACTGTACTTAGGATGTTGAGTCATATCGTAGTAAATATTTGTCACATATTTACCCCGGTGTACTGGTGAACTTGGGTAAGTGTGGGAAGAGGATGTTACACATCCTCGGTGTACTAGTTTTCTAACTTGCCTCTTGTCTTCATCATTTATATCTCTGACTCTAATCGAATAAATTGTCGCTATGTTCATGCACTAAGACAATCCAATTTATGCTTGGTTTTTGCCACCCTATCGATCTTATCCTGATCCAGTAATGCCAATATTTTGTCTAACATTTCATACGTCCCTATTAGATTCTTGACGATATTATCTGATGCCTTCTTCCAATGCTTGAAATCCTTAGGTGCCTCACTGCCCACCATTTCTATCAGTTCCTGCTTCCACAACAAGGATATCCTCTTCACAAATGACCAATTCATATTTGTTTTGACTTTGGGTCCTTAATTTATTTCCTCCCCTCCCTCCCAAGAAGAGGATCCTGCTTCTATCATCATTAAATATGATAAAGGTGGATTCATCACTTCTATTTTCAAAATGAATGAATTGGACTTAGAACCTTGATGGATCTAGTTGGAATTAATAGGAATATATACTCGAATCTCTCTCTACCACATACATTGTGATTGGGAGGACCACCAAAATTTTAAATCCAACCACCTTCTCTTGTCATCACTCTAGGTATGATATCTTTCATGCATGCAATGTAACAAGTGGAGGACGGATTGAGATTTTCTCTATCCTCTTGGTAACGTCACATGTTGGTTGTTGGCTTCAATTCTAATTAATTCCATTGTCAATGCATATGATAAACTCTATTTCCCAAGGCTCTTCATTTAATGACATTGAGTTATGGGATTGACACATATCTCCTTTCAACATCCTGCAAGATTAATACCCCGTGTTCCAAGTGCGAGCCTTGATTTTCCATCGTGTTCACCACTAAGTTGAGATGTATGAGGACATGGACGAGTTGGATATTCTCAAATTGATCCACCATCATGTTATTACCAGGAAAATAGGTGGAAAATTTGATAGTGGTCCTGAGATTTCCTTCGAGACCTATTGAATAACCATCATCTAGTCCCCTATAATCAACAACTTTTGAATTTTTATCCCTCGCTAATTCCAAGCTTTTCCATAATACCCTAAACTATGCCTAGTTGTTTGTTTCCCATTCGAGACCCAAGGAAAAGGTGTATTCTATATTTTCTTCGGGACTATGTAATTCCCCTCCCACTCCTACCACCCTGAGGTTTCCTTTAGAGGCTTTGTCAAAAATGAGGATTGGAATGGGTTGTCTAGTTTTCCAGTTTCAAAATTCATCTTCCCCAATCTTAATCAGGTGAAACTGATGGAGGAAGGTTTTGGACTGATGTTGATAGCATGATAATATAAGTTTTGATAATTTATCGATTCTCCCTCTTTAATAGTCATTTCATCCAGGTCCTTTGTCTTTAATCCTTTTTCCCCCATGTGTTATCCAAGTAACCATTGTGCTTTTATAGAAATTCTACATGTAGATGACACTTTGTATTTTAATATCACCTTATTCCTCTCCAACCATATCATCCAACATAAGAACTTTGGATGTGCACTCCAAAATCTTTTCCCTACCGAAGATTTGATTGAATCTTTGTGAATATTTCTCTTCCACATCTCAAACATCTTTGTCCAGTTCCTGGAATGTTAGCGACAATGTGGACTTTTTCAAAGGTCAATATCTATACTTCCATAAAGAAGATGTCATGATGAAATGAGTGTGGAATTGACTCCTCTTCTACCTTGCGAAGGACACACCATGATGAGCCTTGAATATTACTCCTTCTCAAATACTTTTTTGTGAGAATATTTTGGCATGTTAGGACCCAACAAAAGGAATTAATTTTTGCAATGGCATCATCTTTCTAGATCATTTTCCATAGTCTCTTCTTTGGGGGATGTGGGAGGGTGTTAAGAAGAAAATTATAGTCTTTGAATGTGTACTATTGTGATTTTCTTGATATCCACTTTCTTTAATCAGAAGATCCATGAGAGAGAGGTGTAAAACCTTTCAATAAATACGTGAACTGGTTACATTGCCCAACCAATTGGGTAGGGAGATCTTGGCACTGCCACCTCGACCATACCCTAGTTGAATCCCAAGATGAAATATCCTTTATTCTTTCAATTTATTTGCTCTTCAACCATTCAACAAGGGGTCTCCCCTCTTCCTATTCCAATTCTACTAAAATTGTCGAGATCTTGTCCTTTTGAAGGCTTATTTGTGCTCCATCTCCGATAGTCCACCAATTTTTTTGTAAATTCACTGGTGAAATTTTTTTTGCATAGGCACCATATTTTAGATCCCTTACCTTCCCATTGTAGATTCTATGCCATTTGTATCTTTTTCTTGTTGAAATATTTTCTGAGGAAAGCTTTCTTCCACCAACCATTAGTATTCGAGATTAACTTCCACACTATTTTGGCTCCTATAAAATATTCATATACAATGGGTCCTTGATTCCCATTCCTTCTTGCTCCTTTGGGAGACAAACTACATTCCAATTTAGAAGGTGAAATATTTTCTCACTAACCTTTCCTCCCATCCAAAGAAATTTTCTGATCAAGGAACTCATTTGGAAAAAAACACACTTAAGAGCTATCAGTCCTGAACCTAAGTATATTGGAAGAGCCGACAATACTGATTTAAACATGACATATTTGCCAGCCAAGTCTGTAGAAATTTGAATAACTGATATATTATTCACCGAGATTCTCCTGATCACACACTATTTTATCTTCATGCACAATACATAATCTCTTCTACCATTGATCATTACATGCGGAAATAAAATCAATTGCATGCACACATTAAAACCATAAAAATTCACACATATGAACACGGTATGTAATGGGAAAGCTTAAAGCTGAAAACCCCCAACTATCTGTATATTATATATGTCATAGAGATCATGTAACAATCATCATACAAAGATCCTCACAAGCTCTCAGTATAATCTCCACTTGCTACACACTAATCAAGCTAGATCTAGCAAAACACATGCTCCAATCTCTGCCACTTGATAGCCTGCCTCTACTGCGCAATCCCTGCTGAAGAATGCCTCTTGATGAGAATGAATTACCCCAGCCTTGCTCACGCAGTCTTTATAGGCATCTCTACTAAGTGTTGGATGCAAATCATGCATCACTTATAGTCACAACTGATAGTCACACTTGCCCTTTCACCTATCTTTGCACTGGTCTCCACTGAAACTGTCCATGCACTGAAGTTAACTGATGTATTATTTAGTTGATTAATGAGTTTATGATTAGTGAATTAATTAATAATTAATTCACACCACTCTCACTAATTGTATCAATTAGTTAAACTGGATACAAATAGCTCAACTATGTTTAGATTAGTTAAACTGACTGAACACAACTCCATCAACTCCTTAATCAACTCCACCAAACTCACTCACATGAGTTCTAATTGAAGTCATCATGAAATAGCTCCACTTAGACCCTAGGAATAACGTAATTCCTTCTGTCAGCTGCATGTGCCATATCCAGGCATCAAACTGAAGTGCTCCAAGAGGATAAGATAATGTTTATAGTTCAAATATTATTAAGAGCTAATAATATTCGACATATCTATTTTTAGACTGGCAATCTAGAAATAGATTCACCCAATATGTCTAAAAATAGAAGTCCATCTATTTTTCCAACTTGACCAACCATCCACAAATAGCATCCTATGACTCATAGAATATGATCGACATGTCTAAAAATAGACTTTGCGACAAAAATCACCTGTGTGGCCCCCACCTAGTTTAGGTGATCACTTTCCAACTAGGATCAGGAATGATGTTTCAGGATGCCTCCTTCACTGTTTCTTGTTGCAATCTTCAACAAAGTTAAGCTATCTTCCACCCCAATAATGAATCTTCTTATAAAATTTTTGCAGCATGTGTTCCTAGTATTCCTTTGAAGAGGAACTTAAGGAAATGGGTATTCCTAAATATTTTAAGGATTTCTATTTGGTTTGGACCGAAAACCCCAAAATTGTGGCAAGCTCATGCAATGTTACATATGAGAAATTCCATCAAAAGAGTTTAATTTTATGTTTATTAACTTGACCCCATGACAACTCCAAAGATAGATATAACACAATTTTGAAACTTTTTGCTATAATTTTGGAGGCTCCTCCAAACAAGATTGTGTCGTCTACAAACTTCGAATCATTGATATTTTTAACATTTCTAGTGATGTTTATTCCTTGCAAGATGTCGAGGCTTCTTTCCTTTTCGAGGTGCCTGATGACACTTTCAAGCACCATAATATACAACATGGGTGACATGGGGCTTCCTTGTCAAAGACCCCTAGAGACTTTGAAGAAGGGAGTTGGCCTTCCATTTATTAAGGGGTCAATCCAGGGAGAGTCTACACATGATTTTATCTAGGAAACAAATTGAGTACAAAAGCCCATTTTTTTAAGAATGAGAAAGAGATAAGAGTGACACACCCCAGTCAAAGGCGTTTATCATATCCAATTTGATGATGAAGCCTATTTCTCCCTCCTTCTTGCTGGTGTGAATTGATTTCTGAATGAGGATTATGTTGTCTAATATATATCTTTGATTGAGAAAATATCCTTGATTATATTATATGAGTCTTATAATAATCCGCTTTAGCCTGCTAGCAATGATATTAGTCATAATCTTGTATGACGCATTGCGTAACGATATTGGGTGAAAAAAAAAAAAATCGATGGATTGGTCTCTTTTGGAATGAGAGAAAGAAAGGAGGATTTTATGCTTCTGCCTATCTTATTTTTTTCCAGTGACCAACTTAACATTCTGAGTAGATCTATATTTATCTCATTCCAACACAACCTTTAAAATTTGATGGTGAAACCATCTAGACTGGGTGCCTTGGCCAGATCAATACTCCATATGGCCTCAACCAACTCTTATTCCTCAATCTTTCAGACTAAAATTTGATTCTATTCATTTGATACTTATGGGGCGAATGTGTCGAGGAAACTTTTTTCCTTATCATAATCTAACTCACCACCCACTTTGTATAGAGCTTGTTAATAATTATAGGCTTCCTGCTTAATTTTTGAAAAAGATGTGACCCTTTCCTGTCTTTCTGGGTCTATTTCCCCTACTCTATTCCTTACTTCCTTGACCTTGGTTTTCTTTTGAAAATAAGTTGTATTCTAATCCTCTACCTTAATCCACGTGGTTCTTGATTTAAGGTGCCAATACTCCTCCTCTTTTATACACTTCTAGAAGTATTGGGCGTTTAGTTCTTTCTCCCTTTCTAGATGACTTTCGGTAACCTCACAATTCTCCATCATCGCGATCTGCTGATCCATTCCTTGCAATATTATTTCTCTCTTTTTTCCTAGATGAACGAAGGAGTCTCTGACCCATTTTCTCAACACCCTTTTAACGTCTCTCAATTTTGACTCCCACAAAAAAGCGGGTGATCCTGTAATATTTAGATTTCATTCTTGCTTTATAATATCCTTCACTCCATCTTCTCTCAACCAAACTGGATTGAACTTGAAGGGGATTGGTCCCAAGTCTTCTCCTTTCTCGATTATCATCTTGATTGGGTGGTGGTCTGATTCTCCATGAGGAAGGATCTTTGAAAAATAATATCATCTCAATAATACCCACAAAATGTGTATTAGGAGGTGTTCCGGTCTTGAAATGATGTGTTCACCCCCACACCCTCTATTCGTCCATGTAAACCTCCCTCTCTATTTCTTGACATCAATCAGGTCCCACTCTAATAATATATCCTCTAATCTCTCTTTGAACAAATCATGAACTAACGAACCTTCCTTCTTTTCTTGTGTAGATATCATAGCGTTGAAATCTCCTCCAACTATACAATTTTGATGTCATTGTGATTGTTTTAATAATATGAGATTATTCCAAAATTTTTCCTTTTCCCCATATACGACGAGAGCATATATATTCACCAATATAATTTTGTCCCTGTTGCTTATTTCTTCCAGCTCCACTTCTATCTAGTTCATTGACAATTGTGCCACTTTGATTATGAATACACTTGGGTCCCAAAATGTGCCTACTCCACCTGATGCTGCCCTTTAGCTTTAAGTGATCCCCCCACTATATTTCCAAAAAATATTGGAGGCTTCCATGAGCTTATCATCGTCTAGCTTCATTTTCTATAAAAACAAAATTGTAGGCTTATTCATCCTAATCAAATCCTTTATTGCAAGGGATTTTTTGGGGTCACCCATTCGCCTCACATTCCATGATATCAACTTCATCATTTTTTGTTTTGAGAATGGGCTTTACTTCCTCCATCTGCATTTATGATTCCTGCTTTTGATCCTCACCCCAAACTTTTCAACACATCTGATATTTGGGGTTGACTTCCTAATCTTTTATTGGGTTCTGCCTCGTTATCTTGCAAATCCTTCTTATAGTGTCAACCCCATTTCTTTGTTGCGCTTAAATTTCATGACTACTTGCATCTAATTAACTGACCCTAGATGTTTTGAGTTTCTGGTCAATATTTTCCTAGGACCACTTGAGGCATGTGTTCGTTATGTAGATGAGTCGTCCAAAGGTTTGATTTGACACAAGCCCAAACCAAGATCATCCTTTTTTTATTGTGTTTTTTTCTTGGTATTTAGCGTTGATATGCTCCTATGTTGTTCTAGTTGCTTGTTTCTCTCGATGATGCCTTCCTTCTGCAGGTTCAAGGATCTCTCCTTCCTCTTGGTTGTCTTCGTTTTCCTCTTCCTCATATGGCGTCTTCAGTGTTTCATTTTATTCCTCTCCTTGTTTTCCTTCCATTCCCTGTAGCACCCCAAAAGAATTGTTTGAGGAGGTGGGGGCATCATGTCTTGGGGCAGTCCGATTTGTTGTCGACCTGCGATGATTTACGTTCTTCCTTTGTATTTTCCATTGTGCCGCGTTTTGAGCCTAAGTTTCTTCCCATTGTTTGGCCTTCTTACAATCCCTCGCGAAGTGTCGATACTCGTGACAATATCAACACTTGAAGGGGAGCTGGTCATAATCTAGAATCTGGGCATGCTTCCATTCAACTCCCATTTTTAACGAGATCTCCACTGGGAGGATTTTTTCCAAATCTACCTCGACACATATTCTTGCACATGCGAATTTTCCTCCTTTGAGTTTTGCTAGATTAATATATCTTCCTACCATGTTTCCTATTTCCTAGAGTCAGTCATCTTCCCAACACGAAAGGGGAAGTCTTGGGAGTTTCACCCATACCGACATTGTCACAGGGATTCCTCCCCTCGATCAAAATCTATTGTCCATTGATTCAAATACATCCCTCTGGCCCTGAAGAAGTATGATTCGTTTCTAAATATTATCTCCTTATCCTCCCTGAGCTCGACGAGGAAACCAAAATACCCATTATTGACTGAGTAGATCCCCAACCCACCTTTCATCTTATGTCTCCAATTTTTCTCCGCCCATTTCTAAATAGACTTCAGAGATGACCACAAACCAATGAACTTCCCGATAAAGGCACGATTTGTATACACTATCACGGATCTGCATAATGCATTAGGCTTTGGAAGCACATGCACATTCTCGTCTTTTCTCACAAATTTCAAACCATACTCCTTCAACTTTTTCTTTTTGAGCATGGTGGCGATCAATGCTTGGAAGGATGATACCATCACCTCCGTGGATGGGGACGAAGGAGGGGGGACAGCGCCCCACCCTACCGCCTCCCCTCCCGACCATTGGCCACGAGAGTTGTAGGGTGTGCGAAGGTGAGAGTTGCAGAGGGATCTTAATAAAAAATCTATCAAGTGTTAAGAGGGAAAACAAAGGTGGTACTTTCACTATATAATATAATATAATTCTAATTTAAATATTTTATAATTTGATTATTATTATTATTATTAAAATTTAAATGTGTCAAGAAGTGTTTTACAATTCTATATGAAAAAATATTATATAAATCGTTAAATTCAGCAATAACCATAGGAAATTAAATTTAGTTAAAAACAAATAAAATTTAAAATTAATAAAAATAATTAAAAAAAATATCAAGATGATGCTGATGGTGGTGGTGGTGGTGGTGGTGGTTATCGTCCGTTAAGAACAATATCGTGTATCGGACCTTAAGCCAGACCTTAAGCCAAACCTTAAGCCAGGAGAAAGAATCTAAGTTTGATTATTCAAAATCTTGTTTCTATGGCCAAAAAGAAGGGAAATAAGTGCTCCAAGATCGCTATAGGTAGACTGGTTTAATAGGTCACGTATATATAAAATCATAATAAATTCTCATAACTATTACATTTGAAAATTTTATATTTATATTTAATTAATAAATATATAAAAATTTAATATTTACACTATTTTTTTAGAAACTATATATTTATAATCCAAATATATATAGTTAGTTGAGTCAAATCTTTTAAAGTGTAAATATTTTTTCAAATTTTGTATCTATAAAGAAATTTGTATCTTAAAAAATTTGATATCTTTAGATACTTGATAAACCCTAAATCAAAATAAATTTATAATGAATATATAATTTTTAATAAAATAAAATTTTTATTATTATTAAAATTATTATAAATCAATTTAACTTTGAATAATTTTATTATATATAAACAATTAATTACATTTAAATTAATATAATCTCCATTATAATTATTAAAAAAAAAATTATCAAAATTTTAAAAAAATTATAAAATATTATAATAAGAAAAGTCAAATCTAAAAAGCATATTTGAATTATACTTGCCTGTATCCAATATCGTCTGCTTTATATGTAAGCAGTGACCACACAAACTTACAGACATGAAAGTTTTGAATTCATTTTTATTTTTTAGTTTTTGAAAGTACTTTTAAAATATTATAATGGGAAATTTCAAATTTAAAAAAAAGTAGTTGAATGATACTTACCTGTATCACATCTCATATCCTCTCTATGTAAGCACTGACCGCAGAAAATTATAAACATGAAAATTTTGAATTAATTTTATATTTTTGAAAATAGCTTTAAAATATCCGAATGAGAAAACTCAAATCTAAAAAGCAGATTTGAATTATACTTACCTGAATCGCATCACGTCTCCTATGTAAGCACTGACCACACAACTTATAGACATGACAATTTTGAATTCATTTTATATTTTTAAAATTTGGAAAGTAGTTTTAAAATATTATAATGGGAAATATTGAAATCTAGAAAAGCACATTTGAATTATACTGACCTGTCTCCAATCTCATCTCCTCTCTATGTAACCACTGACCACACAAACTTAGACATGAATATTTTGAATTCATTTTATGTTTTTCAATTTTTGAAAATAGTTTCTTATTTGTCATTTGCCTTTTAAAAATTTACTGTGTAATTTAAATTTTGAATAATTTAACAGTGTATTAAATTTCTTTCAGTGAATAATGCTAAGACATACCAAGTTTAAATATATTTAAAATTGCACAAAATCTTATGAATATTATTCCTCGATTAAAAAAAAAAATTGAACGACGATAAACCAAAAAGAAAAAAAATAAATAAAAAATAAAATAAAATAAAATTACTTTACAAGTGAACAAAACAAATACTAAAATAGGAATAAAAACTTTAAAATTGAGCAAAACTCGAATCATCATTCAAACTTTTCTCAAACAAAGTCATGAAAATTTAAAAAGCCAAATCCTTTTCGTACCAGATGAGCTATTGGAATTGGGCTTTCCTCCTGGAGCACAGTACATTAGCCACGTGTGTTGTATATCAATGCAACTTGTATTCAGTTGATAGCATGCTTCGTCTTTTTCATAAAAAATAGCCTGTCTTTATCATCGATCGTAGTGGCTGGGGACCTCCCAGCCCTTACCCACTGTGATGCTCCTTTTCATTGCATGCGGAATATGGGTTTGTATCGCAGAGATCACAAGTTTAAATACTTGTAGTTGTTCTCCTCTCTTTTGTGCAACCATTCTCTCACTCTCTTTTTGCATTCCATTCATTTATTTTCTGTGAACTTCAGTGCCTGTAGCCTCTTTCCTTCACCCAGTAATTCATTGAGTTGCAGTCCACATAAAGCATTAAGAGCAGCTTTCGTATATGATATCATCTGAGGAGTGAACATCCCCAAAAGAGGGCAATGAAGGTAGCCATTGCCTGTTCCTTGCTCACTCCATCAGATCGCTGTTAAGACCGACTAAGTCCTTCAACTATTCTATGGCTTCCCCTTCTCTTCTCTCTTCTCCAGCGACTGCAGATGGTTTTGGGTACAATGATTGAGGTTGAAGATCAAGTTGGACTTATATCTAGAATGTTAATACAGAAGAAAGGTTCCTCCATTACCAGTGCAGTGATTCAATGCAGTGATTCAGAAGTTAAGATCAGAATTCGGAAGTTAAGATCAGAGTCGAATCCTTAGATCTGAAGTCCAAATCATTTGCTAACTTGCCTTAGCCTGTTTCTCAGATTTGGGGCCGTGCAACACCAATACAGTTTACTCTGTGCAGATTAACTAAATATGAAGAGGGGAATTTTTTTCTGCTATGGCTTTTCCAACTTGTTGGAACTGAAAAGCAGCAAATACAAAAGTTCGTTGATTTCATCTTTTGAATGGAAAGAAAGGACATTTTGATGTTAATTCCTTAGCTTGTCTCTTTGAGAGATTTGTACATTTCCCAATGATCAAATGTTATGAGAAGAAAAGGATTTTTTTGATATTAATCTCCTTGGCTTCTCTCTTCGAGAGATTTGTACATTTGCCAATGATCAAATGTTTTATTTTAACGTTAATATTATTTATCAACTCTCCTCCGTGTTTTGTTTTTATTCCAGCTCTGTTCTGTTCACATTTTATTGCAAAATGTAAACATGCCTTTTGATGTCATAACAAGTCCAACTTTATAGGGTTAATTTATACATTTGTATGTATTTGTAGAATGTGCAAAGGTGAAGATATGAGAAGGATGTTGGACTTTCTTATGCAAGTTTGGTGAGTGCAAATTAAGTTTGGTAAATTTAATGGTAGGTTTTTGTTTTTGTTTTTGTTTTTTTTCTTTTCTTTCTCTGGTTCATGATTCTAGAGATTGGTGAATCTATATCAAGAAATATTTGTATCAGGCAGATATACTCAAAACAATTATTTACTGGGCAGATATACTCGAAACAACCACTTACTGTCAGGTCAACCATGGAGACTTACTGGGCAGATATACTCGAAACAACCAAACAACCACTCACTGCCCGCTCAACCATGGAGAGAATTGATTCCAGTGACTTTTCAATAGCAAAAATGTTTTCAGGACAATCAATTAAACTAACTTTCTGGATTAAATATAATTGCAAATGGTAACTCTTTTGGCAATATTTTATTGAGAAGAGTTTGCACTGGTGTACAATGAACTTCACAAAACATGAAGGATTACAAAACTGTATGGCTAAATTGGCTTTCCATGTATTTTTATTTTGGGCATTGAAATATTTGAGAGTTTGCATTTCTTTCTCCCATCTTGTCATTCTTTATCATAGTTCAAATAAAATTTTAATAATTGTGTGAGAAATATTATGTTACCAATTTTATCAAAATGCAAATTAAAGTAAGTAAAGAAATGACTACCACAATTACATTAGTAAATGTGGTTGATATACCCCATAAGCCTATGAAAATTTAGGATTATTAAAGTTTATAATTATAAGATTTATAATTTTAAAATTTATAATCAAAATTTAATGAATATGATTAGATTTATATTATTAATAATATGAAAATTGTTGATATATAATAACAAATGATATTGTAATAATTGTTACATTGATACAAATATATAACAAAAATGAATAATTAAATAACATGGAGACAAAAGAAACCCATTAATATATGTGAACATCAAATTACTAATGTAATTATATTTAATATAAATTCTAATAATAATCCGTAACTTTTTATTTATTATTATTGAAATTAATCTAGATTGTACAATATTGGAACTTTCAATAAACATATCCATTATTACACTTTCTAAAATCAAATATAATTAAAAATAACAAAAATAACAAATAAAAAATAATAATATATATTTATAATAATAATAAAATTATATATATTTATAAAAATAATAAATATATATATATTTATAAAAATAAACAAAGAGAATAACAATGAAATCATTAATAGCCCGCCCCCAGATCAGAGATTTCATTTTGCTAAATTTTGAAAACGCTTGACTCTTTCTTACCTAGCTTATTGGGGGTATCTAATAGCTAATTGGCCTCCTTAACATCATCCTGTTCATGTGGAGGCTCAGGTTTCTTAACTATCATAGTTTGTCCATACCATTAATGTAGTTTACCCCACTTAATATGCTTGTGTGTGCACTTTTGTATTATGGTGTAGTTTTAGCTAGTGTCTCCTTGATATAATTCGTTCTTTAGTTTATCTATGTGTGATAGACGATCTAGATGTGACTCTGCCTGTCTTTGCCTTGGCCATGGAAGGTATGTGTGTTGTATTTATCACGTTTGGTCCAATATCTTAATTAGTTAATGATAGTATTAGAGGTAACAACCCATGGCGTAGTCAATCAGGTCTGTGGACAGGCCTAATAAGATAATTACCGTGATAGGTTATGTTCATGGTTACACATGTGAAATGCTTCAGGGCTAATAAATTATTATTGTAATGTGATATTCTCAACGAAAATGAATTAGATTACTAAGCTGACAATTATGAAATTTGTTTATGATTTCCACAGATAACATTCAACATGCTAATGAAACAATTCATTAAATTGGATTCTGGAACTGCCGAGTCGCAGAAGCTCCTGAAGAGTTACTCACAGTTTATGGCAGGATTATACTCCTTACCAACCAGACTTCCAGTCACACCTTATAGCAACTGTTTGAAGGTTTGAACTTCTAATACAATGCAGTTTAATTATCTTCTTGTTATGTTTTGTAAGAAACATTCCTGCTTTGTTTATCTCCATGTTCCATAATGATATCACTTCTAACTTGAGGGTTGTCTGATGGGTCAAAGTTGGTAGTTAATATAGTTAAATTAGTGGCTCAATTCCTGGCTATAATATATTTGTCTAGTGGGTTAAAGTTGGTGGTTAATATAGTTAAATGAGTGGTCAATTCCTAGCTATAATATGTGACTCCTGTGCTTCAAGAACTTAAAGTCATAATTTCTTTCAACTTATATCACTATTAAAAAAAAAAAATCATTGGCGTGGACAGGGACGAGAAGAAGTATTAAATGCTTTGAGGCATGTTATCTCGGAACGTAAAAAGGAGAAAAGAATTGTTAAGAAGGATTTCCTGGACCATGTATTAGAGATAGTCGTCGGAGACAAAGAGCAGTTTAACGATCTAGTCGTTTTGGATTTGTTGCTCGGTTTTATCTTTGGTGGATATGACACCACTTCAACAGCGATGACCATGGCTGTCAAATATCTCACTGAAACACTCAGGGCTTTCCACGAATTGAGGGTAATGGGTGACTTATTTCTTGCAGGCTCTGCAGTTTTTTTAGTGGTTTAAATTTTATTTTGTCTATCCTGGATTTCTGGAATATTTTGGGATTTGCATATATGAGTGAGGTTAAGTCATCTCCATCCAATTTTGGAAGATTCCAAAAATCTGCAATCAACTTAAGCTCGAGGTCAGTCAGTTATATGTTGAAGAGTATTATCATGAGATGCTAATGTTCAACGACATAACAGGACGAACATGAGGCTATCCTCCTGGAGAAAAATGGACGAGGAGTAGTATGTTCAGGGCTTCCGTTTTATTTTCATGTGAAATGCTTAGCAATACCTCAAAGAAATATCTTCCTTTCACCATCAGCTTGAGCTTAAGGAGGAAGATTCACTGGTATTGGTATCGATTTCTCTGTCCAATTAATCCCTTGTAACAAATTCAAAAGCAAGTGGGAAGAATTACCGAACCCCTCAATCAACCACTTCTCCTCTCTATTTGTTTGAAATCAGACTCCAATGGCGGAATTCTGAGGTGAATAGTAGGATTTGCCCTTCACAGCCTCAATTGGAAGAGTCAAGACTCGGTTGGGAGTTTCGTAAAAGGGAACACCATTAATAGGCGGAGTGATTAATGCACCAAAGTAAAATCATAAATAGGATAACATGTAAGACATCAAACATATATATAAACAACAGTTACATACTTTCCTTCGTTTCTTATTATAGAAAACCACAATGTCTACGTTTTAGAAAAGGACTAGATAAGAGACTAACTTAAGAAGGATTTGGGGTGATTATAACACACGAGAAAACTTCAACTACCTTGAAACTCGGTGACTGAATCACTCCCTAAACGTACTAAATAATCTTAATAGATAAGGTGTTTTTAGTTTGGTTGCATTTTTCACCGTCATTCTAGTATATGCATTACAACATAAAGGGGGGTTTTAAGACAATATTTAAGAATTTTTTTGGGTAAATTGTCTTAATTCGAGACAAAAGAAAACTTGTGTATTGTCTTAAATATTGTCTTTAAGTGAGTGTCTCAAATTAAATCATCTTAAAATATTGTCTCTATAAAGACAATATACAACACAATCATTTTTGTCTCTCGAGAGACAATTTCATTTTTGTCTCTCCAGAGACAATAGTTGCACTACAACACAAAGAGTGGGTTTAAGACAATTTTTGGGTAAATTGTCTTAACTTGAGACAATTTCATTTTTGTCTCTCCAAAGACAATAGTTGGAATTAAAGACATATTGTCTTTATGGAGACAATGTCTTTAATCTTATCTATTGTCTCTGTAGAGATAATATAAAACAATGAATCCAGAAAAATATCTCACCATTAAAATAAATCAATATAAAAAATTTAATTAAAAAAATCAACAATATCATTGAATAATTCATGTTAGGGTACAGTGGAATCGAACCACCAACCTCCTGCATGGCAGGTGCTCTTCCAATGAGCTAGCACCCTTTAAAGAATTATGTGAGGAGTTATGATAGTTCTTGAAATTGTACAATAGGCATTGATTTTTAAAAAATGTTCAACACATAATGGCATAATCCTTGTAAAATATATAATCATGCAAGCCCTTATTTTTAACTTAATAAAACTAGCAATTGCACCATATGTTGCAAAGGAAATGTTGTAAAGCAGTAGCATATGAAATAGTAGTATAGAGGAAAAAATCTTAAAATTTCAACCAAAGTTAGACTACCTGTAGTTTATTTAAAACTTATAACTAGCAATTGCACTGGGAGGTGCAAGGGAACGCCGAAAGGAAGAGGCATGAATTATGTTGTGCTATGAATAAGAGAAAAATGGCCTTGATAGTTTGTTGAGCAAACATTACTTGAGCTCGCATTAGTGAGGCTCATTGACCTATTTGAGTAGAAAGATATAGAAATGGTTGTCAATCCCTCTCAAACCTCTAGAAATCAAATTGATATTGGTTGCCACAAACTGAAGCTCGTGATGATTAACATGGCTCAAGTTTGAGGCATCATAAACCAAGATACACAATATTAGTGATACAAATTCAAATCGGGGATTATTGCCACAACATAAAAGTCATTGATATAATTTTTCAATGGTCCATAGAGCAAAATTTGTAATTTTTCATCAGAAAAATAATATGTTGGTGTAAGGAAAGGCCTCATTGACGCAAAAGTAAATAGCATTTTTTTAAGAAGAAAATAATTAAAATTCGTGAAATAGTACAAGATCCAAATCCAAAAAGGATTTAAACCAACAAACGAAGATTAAAATTTTAATAAATATTTACACAAAAAAAAACAAAATTAAAAAATAAAAATAAAAAAAATTAACAAAAAAAAAAAAAACCTTAACGACTATTCTGTGTACAAAATCATGTTAATTATCAATCCATGACCACATTGACTCATCATCTGGTATCCAGGTAGATAATTTCCTAGAAATATGATACAATTTGATAAATGGGCATGTCTATAGAAATGAAATACCTAAGAAAACTCTTTGTTGTAGGCATTGACATCTCGAAGTTCAAGAAGATTAAAATTTTTCTCTCCATGGACAACATCTACAGAGTTTCATCATGGATTAGTAAAGATATAGGGTAGATCATAAACTACAACCCAACAAATTGTTTACATCCAGACAAATTGCTTAATTATAAAAAGAAGAACATCAACACTAATAAACAAAAACTAGTTCAGACTCCTCGTCCTAAAAATGAAGCGTTGTAATTCATAGAATAAACAAATGTGAGTTTTATAATGAAATCTTGAAAATGAATGACTATTGCAATGCAAGTTATGATTATTGACACAACAAATACAATATAATTAAATATGATTATTGAAGTAGCAATTGCATTCTCTACTCGAGTTCAATTTGTATAAATAACATAATAATATTAAGCTCTTTGAAATTTATTACTCAATGGAATTCAAACTTGAATATTGAAATCTAAAAGAATATTTTCCCCTAAAATAAATACTTGATTACCTGGATAATTAAAAATATTTTAGTGATTTTATAATTAAAAAATGAAGTGTACAACATACCTCTTCTCTTGTGTATGTATTATCTGGGATATAACAGAATTCTTCCACATGAAGGGGGCAGACTTCCTTGTATTTCCTACATGAAACAATAAGAATTAGGCCCCATTGCCCTCTCCCCCCCACCTCCCATAAAACCAAAAACCAAATTCACTGGTCATGCTATCTTATATCGATAAGGGGCAAAAACTTACGAGGCAATTAGCATGCAAGAGACTCCCAGAAGTTGCAGTTTGTGCCTACTAGTTGGATTTGCGGACAGATAGCGATAGATGTAAGATACTGTCAAGTATAGCGTGTCAGGGACAAGCTTATACTCCTCGCTAACCTGCTAACATAGAAATAATTGTGAGTAGGGTATTTAAACATATAAACACATTGCATCGACCATAAAATAGTACTAATAAGGATCAATTTGGTACTAAAATTGAAAACTGGATGGCTATGACCACATACCTCTACCAGCCAATCAACGAGAATTCCTCGCATATTTGGGGTGATGTCATTCTGTACAGTCTCCATGAAATTTTCCCAAGGCCTATTCTTCAACTGAAATGAGTATCCATAAAACTGTCAGTCAACAAATGCCACTTTTCTTTTCTCAATTAGATCCATCTAGTCAACTGATATTATATGATGTAGGCATAATGTAACTACGATGATCTGTATAAAAGATGCATCACAATGCAAGGGTTTATTTGTATTCTACTGTGTTTTAAAGATACAGGTGAGATATATACAATCCACACCTCTGCATTTCACAAATACTCGTATATATCTTCGACATAAGTAGTACACATTTGAGGATCTGTGTGGTCTTTGTCTATGTCTATGTGCTTTGAACAGCTATGTCAATTGGAGCTTTCCCCCTGCTTTGCCTTTGAAGGTACGCCTGATGAACTACCAAGTTAATGATTGACAAAAAACAGATTTATCATATAGGCATTGCTTTAAGGAGTTTTGAGTTTATGTTTCGAAACTCATAATCTACCTTTTAATGATCGTTGCTCTGCTAATTTTGCAGCGGGAGGCTTTTGACATTCCGAATGATTCGAACTATGATCAGGAAGAGGATTCGATCCCGGATGAATTTCATCTTTAACTGTTTTGGTTAAAGTTCTTGCATCTTTCTTCTTGTTACGCACCCTCCCTTTAATGCTAGGATTGGGAGCATTAACCTATACCATCGATTTCTTTGAATCAGACTCGTTTTATGAGGTAAGATGAGAGCTATAGTCTTGCTAAACAGGTAAAACTAACTATGCCTGAGTCTTGCACTTCACGACATCAAATCCATATAAAGGCTTAAATACTTAGAATAAGATTAGGAGGATCGCATTTCAAAACCAAACCTGGTTTTTCATTGTTGACAAGTAATCGATAGCGGAAGCATGAAGATTTGTGACATTGCCTAAAATTGCGCGCCTTTTAGTCTGAGAACCATTTGCATTGGCAACAGGATCATCCACTGCAGCTCGTTTAGGAACTCTTTTCCTGGATTTCTTCTCATCTACTTGCGATTGAATCACAGGAGCAGAAGCTTTCGAAACACAGGCAACTCGAGCTCGAGTAATACAGACGCAATTTTCCTACCCCCTGACATATTTATAATCTCCCCACCAAAAACAGGATCGACTAACAGACAGAGCACTAGCAATCCCTCCTAGTAAACAACATTAATAGATCACTCATTCCTACGACTTCTTGACATCAAGAACCTTTTGTCATTCACTGGAACAACAGATGGCCAAAAAATAGCGAAATACTAAAATGAGAACTTGACAGTGCATATACAGTAGTGCACCAAGGAAAATAAGGTTTTCTTCAAGAAATAAGGACTTGCTGTATGAAAATGTGTAAAAACTAAGAAATCCTTGGGAAAATTAGTATTTCTGAGAAAAAAATGTTTACAGTGAAAGTCTTGCAAATATTATCATGGTTTGAAGGCAAGAAATGCAGTTGGTGAAATTCCAGCTTACCGGTAATGGTGGTCACTGTAATAGTTGAGAGCGATCATCTGAATTTTGCTGAACCAACGTACTGTGGCGACTCACGAGGAACAAATAGGGAAAGAGATAAAGGATATTTAGGTCATGGATCGAAACAATACCTGGTTAGAAATGGTTTTTATTCCAAAACTTCCCTCCCATTTTTGGTGTGCATTCGAGTGCCCGCCTAATTTTGAATTTCCAATCAGTGAGGGAAACCGCTTTGGATGGGCGGTGGTCTTCGTTCTCTCCTCTATCGCTCCACTGCGAAACCACGACTAGTCTATAAAACCCCACGTGTAGGGAGAAAACAGGTGCATTCTACGAAATTCAAATTTGACTTTACCCCTCTGCTTGCTTTGGTTTTGGGAAAAGGTTGTGAGTACAGTGGTGGAGTTTGATTACTCATTTTTTTGTGGGTTAGAATCCGTTTTTTCAATATTACTTGTAAAAAATTATTTGTTTTATTAAAATTATAAGTTGCATATATTTTCAAAATAAAGTAAAACCCATGGACATAACCTATAAACTTTTTTTCCAAATTACATCACTCCTCAGACCCACCCAATAATATGGAAATCTAGACAAAATACATTTCTTAAAATAACTTGGTTCCGTCTAATGGTAGCTTGAAATGAAATGAAAGTAAAAGATTATGGAACCATGAGAACAAGAAAATAAAGATAAAAAGTATGGTTCCCTTATTTTACATACCACTATAAGATTAGAGTGAGGTGTTTGTAGTGGCCATTTAACTAGATAACGCATATAGGTAGGAACATTATGTATAGTTTGTAATATATATTTTAAGATAAATGTTTAATTGTTGCGAAAAATATGTCTATATTCACTATAAATTAGGTTTATTTTTACTTTTGGATAAAGAAATGGCATTCAATGAAAAAATATTTTGAAACACTGTACGGATTTTGCGCATTCACTAACATATCAAGTCATGGTTTTGATTATATATATAAGGGTGATATTATAAATTTAAATTTATTAAGGATGAAGAGAGATTAATTTTATTATGTGTAAAATTATACAAGAGAGTAAAACTTAAGGAAGGTTTGGATTTTAATGGATTTGGTCCATCTTGGTGTTTGATAAATCTAGAGTTAAGATGGATATATGTTAACTTTAATGTCATAAGAGAAATAAAATTCTGCTAGGAGAACTTATGACTCTTGGAGCAGCATGCACAAAGCACAGAAAATCGGAAATACTTCAAAATGACAACCTAACATCAAGATTGGGTAACCAAGGCACCCTAAACTAGTAGAACTAAGGGGGAACCTATTACAAATTTGGTTCCAAGACCAAACATCTGGAACAATAACTTACAACAAGAAGTACTCAACAATAAAATAACCATTCGATTTTGCCTAGAATGTGCCCAAAAATCACATATGAGGTCCAAAGAGAAGTAAGACTTGACTTGATTGAAACTTGTGATGGCATTGTGGCATAGCAGAAGGTAGGTATGCACTACTATGAGAGGGGGATCCAACTACTTGCAAAGCACATCCAATACCTTTTCAATGTCAAAAACTTCAGGAATGAAGGTAAAACTTTATTTTATACATGGTATCAAAAAACTCATACTAGTCACGTTCCAAAGCACCATCCAAGAATGAAACACAATCAAATTGAAAAACTCCAAAGGTAAAATACAAGGATCCCCTTCCAACCTCAAAACTTAGTATCAATAGCATACTTCACGTACATAGTAGAGGACGAAGAAAAAAAATTCCATTCAAACACAACCAAATATACTTATTTTTGGGTATTAGTAGCAATGTGACAATACTTTGGGGTACTTACAAATGAGTTGATGTTTATGCTAGTAGGACCTAACTTTTCTCTAAAGCGATCCAAAGGTTCTTTTGCTCACCCTCCCTTTAGCGACAGATGATTTTGGAGAGTACCCCTTCACTAGGGCCGTTGTGAACAAAATCGAGGATTCATAGTGGGTGAACCGCAACAAAAAGAAATTTTTGTAAGGCGTGGAACCCCAATGCTATGTTAAGAATAAATAATGAGTGTGGAGTTACATTTGATCCATGAGCCTTGCCAACGTAAAATAAAAATGTGATTGGCTTCTAATGAGCCTCACAAACTTCTGCATGCAATGGCTTTATCTCAACACATTTGCATTTAGATATTTGATCGTGATAAACTTAATGATGCCTAATTTTAATCTAAAATGTTTGAAAGAATACAGGGCTTCTTTGCTTGGGAAGTTTGATGAAGCCTAATCTTAAGTTAGCTCCATAGGATTTTAGAACAACTGCCACTCATTTGACTTAATTCGGCAATTTTTTAGAATTCAGTTGATTATTGTGGAAAACAATACGAAATTAATCACTTTTAACAACAAGTGCAAATTGACCATAAATTTAATTTTATCTTTTACAAGTTCATAGATGCTTTCTCGATGGATTTGTTTTTAAGAATACAAATTTAACATTGCTCCCAAGTTCGAACCCCGTAAAAGATAAAAAGAGTCAAAAACATTACCAGAAAAGCGTTGGGATTTCTGCTAAGCTTATGGTCAAGCAACAAAGCATACTCAATTAAAGACAAAACCCTAGTTACAGATATATGAAGAGACGAAAACAGAGTTTATGGCAAAGTGATGCTCATGGAGATATGCTCATAATGAATTCACCTGTACGTTTTCATCATCTTTTTCTGTCCGTTTGCCGTTATACTGGATTCAGCAGCAACAGAGGACATGAATCCTCTTTACCACGGCCATACAGTTATGGCAGAATTCATCAAAACTTCTTGCAAAGTGACTCCACATCTGAATCTCTACTTTTCTTCGCTCTCTTCCTAATTCGGGTCTCTGAGGGTCAAGCATAGTGATGTTGTGAAGGCAGCCATGACAGTGAGCCTTGCTAATTCTCGCAATGTTTATGTCTGGGGCACGGGCCTGAAAACAAGAAGAGCTAGGATGAATAAAAGATAAAAGGCGGCCCTCAAATATTGTATTGAGGATTTCGAGGACACCACGACCAAGATTAATCAATCTCTAGCAGAGCTAAAGCACTTCAGGGCAAACACATTCAAGGCTCAAGGATCAGTTGAGCAACGTGGAAATGTGGATGAGCTCGGCCCTCACCAACGATGACTCCTATCTATGGTTTTCACCCTGCCAGAGGAAGGGTTAAGGCCATGGTCATGGCCCGCTTGCAGAAGTTATAGTGGGAAATGCCCATTTTTTTTTTCGAGGTCAACAATAAGAATGGCTTACTTATGCCATACAAAGAGAACTTCTTTGGCATCCTGAAATGGATTCTATGAGCATCGAGTTGGTCATCACCCGAAATAAGAACAAAAATGGGAAATCGGAGGAGATACTTACCATCCTGGCCCGTTCACCCTTCTCATCCCTGGCATCGTCTTTAAATAACCTTTTAGTCTGCATCAAATCTCAAAACAAACTATAAACCCTAACCCTTAATTGTAGAACCCTGTCACTAATGCAAGTCCATCAAGTGCATAATGGGGATCAAAAGGGGTGTTGTTAACTTCAGAAAATCAGCACGAAAGCAAGCAAGGGAACATGGGAACTTACCCCCATGTCTGTGAGCAAGAAGCTTCAACTGTAGAATCGTTCGACCGTTCGCCTCCTTTTCCCCCGAAGGCTTCTGTCTGCCGGGAAAATATTTGTTGCAAAGAAAGCGAAAGGATCGCGTGTAAAGTGAGGGATTGGTTAAAACAGTAAAGGAGAAACAAAATGTTTCAAAGTGGGTGGGGGGACAAATGAACATGTGTTGGGCCTGAGTGCTCTCTACTGCCTTCATCCAAATGACTTACGGTCTCATGGGAGTGTTATACATGTGACCTCTTTTAGGTTGGATTAAGACTTGGCGGCAATAAATGAAACGAATGAATTTGTTTACTTCCCCTCTATTTTTCAGAATTTTGCCGCCTCTTTGAATGAATTGTGTTAATTTCTAATTTAATGGAACAAATTGTCTTAATTTATAATTTAAGACCATTAAAAAGTTTTAATTTTTAAATTAAAATAATTCAAATGATAATTTAGGATTTTAAGACAAAATATTAGTTTGGCTTAAAAAAGTGTTTTAAAGTATCTTTATATGCTAGTGATATAATTGTTGTTATTGTTTCATCATTTAGTGTTTTTATCAATAGTTAAGTAACCTTATTAATTAATGAGGATTATTACTATTTATTTTTATTCATAAGGATTATTTTAAGATATTTGTGCCGGTGTAAGTCTAAAATAATCCAATATACAATGGTGTCTTTGAGTACAAATTAAATTATAGAGGGTAGTGATGAGTTTCCTAATTAAAATTCCTATGATTAGATGGAAAAGTGGCAAAGAATATCCATCCAATATGAAAGTAACATTCAAATAAGTGCATTGTAATGACAACATAATCCTTGTAGCATGATAGCATATACAAAACAAACACATGAACTCAAAGAGCTATAAAATAAGTATATTATAATTCATTTGATATGTGAATGAAGTGTCGGAAAGTAAATCATAGAGACACTATACCATGGGCTACCCTATCAAGTGCATGTAATGGTAGTGCTCTCAAATATGAAATGGATGAGGGCAGATGATGAGAAGCTCTTGACACCTATGTAGTAAATCCACCCTCTAGAATGAGGACTTTCACCTCTCCTTTATAGAACAGAATACATAGATAGAGAATGTTGTTGGAAATGTTTTCATTGATGGCAAAGGAGATGGAAAAGGAGGAACACCTAAAACAGCAACAAAGCAAAGAAGTAGCAGAGGTAGCAAAGAAACAGACAGGAAGTAGAGGTAGCAGAGAGAGCATAAGACAAGTAGCAGAGGCAAAAAAGAGAGTAGTAGAGATAGAAAAGAAGCAAAGAGGTGGCAAGGCAGCAGGAGACAGATGAGGTGGTGCTGCAGAGTAGTGAGGACAGTAGAAGAGGGCCATTTAATATTAGAACTGGAGAGACAGAGCAGTGAAGATTGGAAGGGCCTGAAGGAGCTTAATACAGAGGTTAATACAGTTTGCAGATGAATGCTGGAAAAGATAGAATTAAGAGTGCATAGACTTAGTGGGCCTGAATCAACAGTTGTATGGTTAATTGAAACTTAACTCAAATGTTAAGACGTATGGTGTGAGACCATAGGAAAATGCGTGTGTGGATTATTGTTGGATACATAATTGATACTTTTTTAATTACTTAAGGTTTAATACCAAAGTCAAGGAGTAATATATATAGAATGTTGATGCGCCGTGGTCTAAGCTAAAATCAAGGGTTAATTCAGGCATTGATATATATATATATATATATGATAATGAAGTCATGGATATACTTAACTGACAAGGGTGAACATTAAAGCATGGGACCCATGATCCATAATACGATATATGTGCTGCTTTAATATATCTAAACTTTGGGTGAATGCTGTAAGAGCGGATGTAGCATTAAGACTAAGGGTTGAGTAAAGTCTATGTTGGGAGTTGAAACATTAATCGAACTACGGAACCCGAGAGGTTATATAAATATATATTTATATTAGTGCTGGGTTTAAGTCTGAGTGAAAGACTTAATATTATGTTGACAGATAAATTTATACATATAGTGTGGGACCCCCCTCCCCACATAAAATTCCGAGAATCGTTACGCCAGCTGGAGGATACATTAAAGACTGAAGCGGAAAAGTACACACACACACACACACACACACACACACACATATATATATGCAACGCTTTATATAAGTGTAGCGCCTTTCAAACAAAGAACCAAACTACCATGAGGTGGGACCCTCACCAAATCGCATCGGAGAAAGAAGCATAACATGTAATCAAGAAGTTGCGATTGCGATCGAGTTCTGGACCCGATATGCTTTAAACAACGATTCATATATGTTTGAAATTCCGGAGATTTGAAAGTTAGTGGGACCCTTTGTTAATCGCACCAAACTGTTAAAGGATGCGATTGCGATTAATCGCATCAGACCCATCGCATCAACACATCCAAATAAACAGGGTTTCATCGCATCGGAGAAGGCGCAGGGCATCAGAACATGAAAATGCAAGTTGCGATTGTGATTAATCGCAATCGGAAGAACTTAAAAGTGGTTCATCGCATCGGAACATGCAACTGGGAGTTGTGATTGCGATCAATCGCAATCGGAAGAAATCGAGGGATAATACATCAATCGCATCGACGATTAGAGCAGAAGAGTTTAGAATTTATAAATTTGTGGGACCCAGAGCTTTTGAAGGTCAGCATTGGTTGTTTAGTAATTAAAATCCAATTTTTATTAAAAAGGTTTAATAATATTGCTGAGAGTTATTTATGTTGGATTAAAAGAGTTATGCAACTGCAATGAACAGGAAAATGAATATAGTAAACCAAACAAGAGAGGGCGACATTATTAAAGCATTGTATTATAAAAGGACCATGAATATGATATGCGTTTGTTGAAACTACCCAACAGTTATATTAAAAAGACAGTTATATACATGCAGCGGTTACACAACTGCAATGTAGAGGAGAGTGTGCAGAAACGATTATGAAGGTCGAATGTTGATTAGAGTTTGCAGATCTGCCATACATATATTGGGTTTATAACCATGGCGATATTAAAGCCTCTGCATTCAATTATTTAAACTGCCAGTAAAGGAAACCAAAGCGTTGGAACTTGCCCAGATTTAAATTTAGTAGTTATATGTATTGTAGCGCAGCTATATGTATACAGCAGACACATAATCATGGTGAATAGGAATATGCACAGGAATGAACTTGACAGGTGTACATGCGCAGGTGCAAAGAGTAGCAGTAACTAGAGTGTGCAGAATAGTTTCTTAACAACAGTAGAAAAGGACAAAACCAGCAAAGCCAAAGGCCAGAAAATGGGCTAAGTGAAATTTCTTTTATGTAACTGAAAAGGTGAAATGTAAAGTTTTTAATTGATATATATTGTTGTGATGCATTGGCAAGTCTCTAGAAGATAACAAATATCCCACTGTAATGTTAAATTGGTACCTACAGTTATATTTTCTGAATGAGCGGATTAAAGAGATGAGAAGGCAGAAGGCAAAGAGACATGGCTGTCCATTTCGAATTCCCAGTAGAATACAAACAACCATGAAGATATTTTGTATAAAACAAGGTAATATCCAAAGGGAGAAGGTCGATGAAAATAGAGTGAGAGAAGAAGAGAGTGTGCAGCAGAATTGAAGAGAGTTGAAGAAAATAAGAAAGCTGCAAGAGGTGAGAGAGAGTGAGCATAGAGAATGCTGAGTATGGAATTGAGGCAGAGAAGAGAAGAAGGAGGAGCAGAACAAGATGTTGTGAAAAGTTAGAGAATGCAGAAATGAAGCAGTGAGGCAGAGAAGAAGGAGGAGCTGAGAAGAAGAGAAGGAGGAGCTGATAGTGAATCTGAGAAGATGCATAAATGATATAAGGCAGATATGAAGACTGATGCACAACAGTGAAGATGATACAGAACAGAGCTGATATCCAAGGTAAATCAGCAAGTGTTTTCCTTTTGAAAGAGTAAGGAAGTTGGAGCTTCCCTATCAAGTTGTAGCTTGATAGATGTCAGTTGTAGCTGACTGAGGTAGGAGCCTCCTGTAGGTTGGTGCCTGCAGAAAATAGATGGGAGTTGGTGCTTCCACATCAAGTTGTGGCTTGATAAAATGTCAGTTGTAGCTGACTGAGGTTGGAGCCTCCTGTAGGTTGGTGCCTGCAGAAAATTGATGGGAGTTGGAGCTTCCTTGCAAGTTGTAGCTTGCAGAATTGAGGTTGGAGCCTCCTGTGGGTTGGTGCCTACAGAAAATCAGTGGTGAGAGGGAGTTGGAGCTTGCCTTTGCATCACAACAATAATAAGATGTGGTTTTCTCCCTTTATGGGTTTCCACTTATATCTGGTGTCTCTGTGCATGATATTTATGTGTTGATCTGGTTTATATCATCTGCTTAATACTTGTTGCTCTCATATTAAGTCTAATGTTACTTTATATTAATGCTTGCTTCTCACATTCTAAGATTACTCACATGTTAAGTTGAACATGAAATGAAGGTGTAAACAAGTGTTAATGAAAAAGTTTTAAAATTCCATGAATGTGTTAAACTGATTCACCCCCCCCTCTCAGTTTAACTAAGGGTTCAACAATTGGTATCAGAGCTGGTTCCTTTGGTGTAAGCTTAATAGCTTGAAGGAGATCTGGTTGAGTCATGGACTATCAAAATGCACCTGTGTTAAATACAACAAACTTTCCTGAATGGAGAGATAAGGTTAAAATAGGTTTAATGGCCTATGAACCTGAGGTATGGAAGCTTGTATGTGATGGTTACTGCAAAGACTCACCCACGGTGAAAGAACAACAGAGGAATGCCAAGGCAAAATGTGTGATATATAACAATCTTCATAACAAGGATCTTGAGTTAATAATGGATTTAACTTCAGCAAAAGAAATATGGGACAGACTGCATTTCATGCATGGAGTAGACACTGAGGATTGCATTGTCAAGAAGGAGAAGATAATTAAGAAGAAGAAAAATTCAGGTCAAAAGGAAAATATTCAATCAAATGAGGTACCTGCTAGTGTGAATGGTAGTGAGAACCATGAAGAAATTGCAGCTGAAGAAAAAGCCAAACTTGACACAACCTTGACTGAAATAGGAAGATTGAAGCATGAAAACAAAGACCTGAAGACATTGGTGCAAATTTGTGATGAGAAAGAGTATGAAGATAAGAAAGAGATTGTTAGCCTGAAGACTCAACTTGAAGAAGCACGGAAAGTAGAAGATACTTTGCTGCAACAAATGAGAGAGAAAAACCTAGAATGTGAAAAATTTGAAGAAGAAGTAGTGAGCCTGAGAAAGAAATTAGAAAAGGCCCAAAGAGAATTATTAATGAATACTCCTCAAATGAAAAGCTCTGAACAACTGGACCAAATTCTAAATGCTCAAAGGTCTCCTCTCATAAAGGCTTGGATAGGATATGAAGGAGAAACCAGTACGTCCAAGGCAGAAGATAACAAGAAAATAATTTTTTTAAAAGCTATAAAGAATAGTGAAATAGCTCAGCAAATTCCTACAGAAGTAGAAGCCAACAAGAACATGAGTTGCAGAGAAAAAAATAGAATCAAGCAGCAACATGAAATAACAGAGAATGAGAAGATGAAACAATCAACTGCTAAAGGCTCATATGCTCCTAAGGATGAATTGAACGAATTCGGAAGATGTCAAAGGAGGTTTCTCCCTCCTATGAAAAATAGCACATGTTTCTCTTGTCATAAACTAGGACATAATGCAGCATATTGTAAGACAAAGCCAATCCAGTCCAACCAGCAAAGGATGCAGAAAAAGAGAGGAACTCCTCAACCAAGCAAATGGACAAGACAATCTTTCACCAGGTACACAAATCATTTCCATGGCTATTGTTATGCATGAAATAATTTTGGACATAAAATTGTTGACTGTAAAATGTATTCAAGAAGAGGAACAAAATATTATACATCAGCTCAAATGCACCTTGGTCAAATAATATGTTATGTATGCCTTAAGCGTGGTCACAAAGCAAAAGACTGTAAACTGCCATATATATTAAGGAACTCCAGACAGATGATGAAGTCCAATCCAATCAAACAAAACTATGAATCGGAAAGGAGTGCAGACATTATGATGAACACCAATAGAGTATGGAAGGAAAAGAGAAAGGGGGAGCCTATTATATCCATAACATAATGAATACATCCTAGTATTAGGGGGAGCTGCTCTAGGAAATAAAAAAAATATCCAACCAATGATAAATATGAAGCAACATCCTAGGGGGAGAGCAGTTCATATGTAGTCCCCACAAAAAGTAGTCTAAGAAGAGCTCCATGAAATGAGAACAACTATGAGATCAGGAAGTGAAAGGAAATTCCTCTAACAGAGAACTATAGAGGAAGAAGATTATTTGATGTTTTAATTAGCTGACAGATTGATGGAAGAAGAGAAGGCAACAAGAAGCCATGGTAATAGAAAGAAAACATCAGCACCTTAAATGATGATCACATTGTGCATCATTTTGCTAGAATTTACAATGAATCACATTAAGAAGAATGAGTAAAAAAAGTGCCTGTCATCATTAATATCATTACATCACTCATCTATGAAAAGTCCCCTTGGAGGAGTACAGTCAAGTAAGTGATAAATTTCTGAGTGATCTATCCATGAAGATTCCTAGGAAATAAATTGAAGATTTCTTCCCTAATATCACTATGTTAGAACAGTTGAATTGTATGTAAAGCAACAATGGTTCTGGAGCAGTCCTAGAAAAGAAAATGATGTGACTTCCTCTAAAAAAAATGACAGAAAAAGAAAAATATTAATGAGGCCAAGATCAAATTCAGTATATTGATGATTGTTGTTGAAAACAGCGGAGAGCTCAATAATATAATTTATGAAGGATGTCTTAATTATGGGTAAATGTGCAAGCTGAAGTGAAACCTCTACATGGTTTATCAAAGTAATATCAATTGGTGTTTAGGTACAAGAAGCATGCTTACCAACAAATTACCAAGCATTATCAGTGGAGCAGCAGTATGATACAGGTCCACAGGATCAAAGAACTATGGAAAAAGAACCTCAAGGTAATATTCCCAGTATTATCTGCATTCAGCATGAAAAGGTCAGTAGCAGAGCAAAAATAACATTATCTTGCTTACACTTGAAGTAGTATATTGAGCACTGAAGGAATATCTTCTTCTATATATATAATTTCATGCCTTCCTGAATTTGGTACATGCATATCTTCAAGGCCTCTTTCTTAAGATCAATTACAAAACAGTGTGACGTCTATTTGCTAAGTTTTCAATTAAACATTTTGAATATGCTCATGTGGAAGTTCATCCTGATAGAACAGTCAAAGTATCTGAAGAATAAAGGACTAGCTGTGATTACCATCTGAAGCTCAAATTTTTTGTTAATCTAAATACTACTTCAACACAAAATATTTGCTGGTAATCAACCTTTAAAGAGAGATTGATTACTGACATACATACCTCCTTATGTCATAAATGAATTGCATGGTTGATAAGTGAGATTGAAAAATACATTGAATGTAAGAAAAGTGAAACGCAACTATAAAAGACATATTGGCTTCATCACAATTGAACAAATGTTGTCCTACAGATGAGTATTGTAGAAGAAGACATATTCCATCCACAATCTTCCTCACCAGAAATGTATTGGCACACTACATCAGATAGAGACTAAAGTATATTTGAAGCATTCTCAGTATTGTAGGTTTAATCCAATGATGCATCTCTGATTAGATAAAGCTGGTACAATGTGTTCTATGAAGTGTCATTATCCTCACTTTCAGCTTTATACGAGTGAAAGGAGTCAGTGCCTTGGGATTGTATCAACTTGTAGTGTACATTCAAGATCAATAATCCTCAAAAGTGTTCTCTCAACAACTCTTTTACACCAGTTTGGAGCAGCAGGGTACAAAGTCAGAAGAAGAAGGCCTAAACACATCTCAAAGAGAGGAAATGCAAAGATATAATTTACACTGAGAAGATGTGAAACCCTTTACCATTGATGTCAAAGGGGGGGGAAAAACAGATAGACAGAGGAAGCATTGGATTATTGGTGGATGTGTTGCCATAAATGCTAAAGGGGGAGACTGTTGGAAATGTTTTCATTGATGGAAAAGGAGCACAAAGGAGCAGCACCTAAACTAGCAATAAGGAAAAGTAGAAGACAGGGAACAGAGGCAGTAGAGAGGTAGCAGAGGTAGAAAAAAGCTAAGTAAGGAGCAACATCAGTCAAGGAGAAAAGGAAGAAAATGTTAAACAAGATTGAATATGCTGTGCGTTAATTGTAATGTCGAACAGTCAGTGGTGAGCGGAATCATATAAAGAAACAGTGGAAGTGGTGTTTGTTAATTAAACTATGTTGAGGAATTGCACAGTGAAGGCAGAGGTCGAGCAGTAGAGGCAGAGATAGGCAGAGGTTGAGCAGTAGAGGTAGAGGGATAGTGAAGGTAGAGGCAGAGATGAAATGGTCGAGCAGCAGAGTAGAGGTAGAAATCATTTTTATATAACGAGGGCGGAACCAGAAATCAGTGGAACAGAGATAAAGCCACAATATTAACAAAGGTTATTTTACTACATATATTAGTGCTAGGCTTAAGTCTAATCCAAAGACTTAATATAATATTGACGAAGAGCATTATATGTAGTGTGAACCCCTACATAAAATTCCAAGAATCGTAATCCAAGATGGAGGATACATAAACACAATTCCGGGAACCGCAACCTAGGTAGAAGAATACACAATATTCTAGGAATCCTAACCCGAGCAGCAAAGTATATATTCTGAGAATCGTTACCCACGCTGGAGGATACACTAAAGCTGAAACATAAAGCTTATATATATATGTAGTGCATTACATATATTGCGCCTTATACACAAACGTCCAAAGCATATATATTAATTTATATGGAGCACTTTATGATTGAAAGAACCAAAGTACCATAAGGTGGGACCCTTTCCCAATCGCATCGGAGAAAAACTATGCAGCAGAACATGTAAACAAAGAGTTGTGATTGCGATGAAAGTCTGGCCCCGATGGATCAGTGAAGCATAATTGATATGTGTTTGAATTCTGGTAGAATAATGACTGATCGCATCAGAAAAGGGCGGAGTATTGGAACATGCAACTAGGAATTGCGATTGCGATCAATCGCAATCGGAAGTATTCAAGTTGTGATTAATCACATCGAAGAAAAACTGTGTAGAGGAACATGTAAACAAAGAGTTGCGACTGCGATGAAAGTACAAACCCGATGGATCAATGAACCATAATTGATATGTGTTTGAATTCTAGTAGAACAGTGACTGATCGCATCAGAAAAGGGTGGAGTATCGGAACATGCAACTAGGAGTTGCGATTGCGATCAATCGCAATCGGAAGCAGTCGAGGGATAATACATCAATCGCATCGAGAGTATTCAAGTTGTGATTAATCACATCGTCGATTAGAGTAGAAGATTTTAGAATTTATAAAGTTGTGGGAGCCAGAGCTTTTGAAGGTCAACATTGGTTGTTCAGTAATTAAAATCCAAGTTTTATTAAAAAGGTTTAATAATATTGCTGAGAGTTATTTATGTTGGATTAAAAGAGTTATGCAACTGCAATGAACGGGAAAATGAATATAGTGAACCGAAAAAGAGAGGGCGACATTATTAAAGCACTGTATTATAAAAGGACCATGGATATGATACGCATTGGTTGAAACTGCCCAGCAGTTATATTAAAAATACAGTTATATATATGCAGCAGTTACACAAATGCAATGTAGAGGAGAGCGTGTAGAAACGATTATGAAGGTCAAATGTTGATTAGAGTTTGCAGATCTGCCATACATATATTGGATTTATAACCATGGCGATATTACAGCCTCCGCATTCAATTATTTAAACTGCCAGTAAAGGAAACCAAGGCGTTGGAACTTGCCCAGATTTAAAGTCAGCAGTTATATGTATTGTAACACAACTATATGTATACAGCAGACACATAATCACGGTGAACAGGAATATTCACAGGAATGAACTTGACAGGTGTACATGCGCAGGTGCACGGAGTAGCAGTAACTAGAGCGTGAAGAATAGTTTCTTAACATCAGCAGAAAAGGAAAAAACCAGCAAAGCCAAAGGCCAGAAAATGGGCTAAGTGAAATTGTTTTTATGTAACCGAAAAGGTGAAATGTAAATGTTTTAATTGATTTATATTGTTGTGATGCATTGGTAAGTCTCCAGAAGAGAACAAATATCCCACTATAATTTTAAATTGGTACCTACAATTATATTTTCTGAATGAGCGGATAAAAGAGATGAGAAAGCAGAAGGCAAAGGGACATGGCTGTCCATTTCGAATTCCCAGTAGAATACAAACATCCATGAAGCTCTTTGCATAAAACAGGGTAATATCCAAACGGATAAGGTCGACGAAAACAGAGTGAGAGAAGAAGAGAGTGTGCAGCAGAATTGAAGAGAGTTGAAGAAAATAAGAAAGCTGCAAGAGGCGAGAGAGAGTGAGCATAGAAAATGCTGAGTATGGAATTGAGGCAGAGAAGAGAAGAAGAAGGAGGAGCAGAACAAGATGTTGTGAAAAGCTAGAGAATGCATAAATGAAGCAGTGAGGCAGAGAAGAAGGAGGAGCTGATAGTGAATCTGAGAAGATGCAGAAATGATATAAGGCAGATATGAAGACTGATGCACAGCAGTGAAGATGATACAGATAGAGCTGATATCCAAGGTAAATCAGCAAGTGTTTTTCTTTTGAAAGAGTAAGGAAGTTGGAGCTTCGCTATCAAGTTGTAGCTTGATAGATGTCAGTTGTAGCTGACTGAGGTAGGAGCCTCCTGTAGGTTGGTGCCTGCAGAAAATAGATGGGAGTTGGTGCTTCCACATCAAGTTGTAGCTTGATAAAATGTCAGTTGTAGCTGACTGAGGTTGGAGCCTCCTGTAGGTTGGTGCCTGCAGAAAATAGATGAGCTGAGTCATGTTGTAGCTTGTAGGACCGAGGGAGCCTCCCGAGGTTGGTATTCTAAAACTGATGGGAGTTGGAGCTTCCTTGCAAGTTGTAGCTTGCAGAATTGAGGTAAAAGCCTCCTGTAGGTTGGTGCCTGCAGAAAAACAGTGGTGAGAGGGAGTTGGAGCTTGCCTTTGCATCACAGCAATAATAAGATGTGGTTTTCTCCCTTCATGGGTTTCCACTTATATCTGGTGTCTCTGTGCATGATGTATATGTGTTGATGTGGTTTATCTAATCTGCTTAATACTTGTTGCTCACATATTAAGACTACTGTTACATTAACAAATCTGTTTGATACTTGCTGCTCACTAATAAAGATTTCTCACATATTAAGTTGATCATGAAGTGAAGGTGTAAATAAGTTTTAAGAGAAAAGTTTTAAAAGTCCATGTATGTGTTAAACTGATTCACCCCCCTCTCGCCTTAACTAAGCGGTTCAACATTGTCGCCATTGTGGAAAGCCCAATCATTCCTCAGAAAAATGTCGCACCCAAAAACAATCAGCCAGATTGAAGATACATTATGAATGGATCGATCCTTGGAAATGGTCATTCACAGTCAAAATATTGTCTTAGTTCTACAACCGAATACAGTCACACATAGTGCAGCCAATAGTGAAAATATTATGGTACTCTCATGCAGTTGAATGGGGGAGTACACCAGTGTAAAACTCCTACACCTGAAGGGGGGGTGTTCAGGAAAATTTTCCAGAGAAGTGTCTCTCCTTTCAGCTAACAAAGGGGGGAAAAAGTCAATGAAATTGACGGTGGTTGTCAGATTGAAAGTCTTGAAAAAACCAGCAAAATAAACCAGTGGGCATCTTCAACAGCCAGTGGGCATCAACAAATTTTCCAGTGGGCAGTCGACAACAAAGAAGCAGTGAGAAATTTTCAACATAACAAAAGCAACAGTGAGTTGTTTTTGACATCATCAACCAGTGGGCATTCAAAAAATTTTGGCAGTGGACAAAGGATGCTGATTTCACGCAAAGGATAGATGGATCCTTTTGCAACTTGGCACGTGATGGAGTTGTCAAGAAACATTCAGAGATGAATCAGACATACAACCGACTCATGGGCTCTTCAGATTGAATATTTTTTTCAGCATCAACTTGAGAACTTGGAAGATGGTTCCTCGTTCTTATTTTGGATTTATCCTTGAAGGGGGGAATGCTAGCCTCTTTCATAAGAAAATTATAAATCCAAAAATACATAAATTAAATAATGTAAAGTTAGGATAAATATATTTATTAAATTAGAATATTTAATAAATATTAGAGATACTTAGAATTAGAATTTTGTTAGTAAAAATAGGACTCTAGAATAGAGTTGTTTCCTAGGCTCTAAAATAGGAATAAAGTTAGTAGAATGGTTAGAAGGTCATTTATTGTAAATGGACACTTGTTGGTTTTCCAAGTGATCCATAACTAAATTAAGTTAGAACATAGAGCTTATAAATAGGTTAGTTTCCTAATTTCATTGTAGAGAGAGTTTACGTTTGTAAACTCCTGCAATTTGTTATGTAATCTCTTTTCCATGATCAATAAAAGTATGTGTCTGAGGACACTTCTCGTATCTACACAAACTAGGCTCGCAGGCCGATATATTTTCATCAAACTTTACATCTCTTCTAATGATTATATTTTTTGGATTTTGGTTGAAGAAGTCTATATCCTTTGACATCTTTAGAATATCCAACAAAAATGCATTTTTCACTCTTAGGTTCTAAGGCTTTATGTTTCGCATCTGGAATATGGGCCCAAGCATCACTTCCAAAAACATGAAAGTGACTTACATCTGGTTTGATTGAGCTCCAAGCTTCTTCTCGAGTTATATTCTTTAAAACCTTAGTAGGAGTGCGATTTACTATGTAATTTGCACAGTTAATGGCTTTTGCCCAAAAATTGAGACCAAGTCCTTTAGATTGAAGCATACAATTAGCCATTTCTTTTAAGGTGCGATTCTTCCTTTTAGCTACACCATTTTGTTGTGGAGTATATGGAACAGTATGTTGCAATTGAATGCCATGCTTAGTGCAGAAGTTGATAAATTTGTTGTTAACATATTCTCCTCCATTGTCTGATCTTAACTTAAGAATTTGATGTCCAGATTGTTTCTCAACAAAGGCCTTAAAGGCCAAGAACATGTTAAAAACTTCACTCTTGATTTTTAAGAAGTATACCCAAGTGCGTCTGGAAAAATCATCAATGAAAGTTAAGAAGTACTTGCAACCAGAGAAAGAAACAACAGGAAGTGGACCACATAAATCACTGTGCACAAGCTACAAAGGGGCTGAAGCGTGCCAAGAGGCACGTTTGTCAAAACTATCCCGATGATGTTTTCCGAGTACACATCCGGAGCAAACACCATCTCGGCAAGATACCATAGGAAGGCTCGTCACCATATTTTCCTTACATAGAGTTTGAAGAGAGCGATAGTTTAAGTGACCAAATCGCTCATGCCAAAGTTTGCTCACATCATCATTATGAGCAAAAAAAATAGAGGGAAGAGATGATGACCCAAAGTTGTCAAACTTATACAACCTTGTGGAATCATCAGCAATGCCAGTAGCTAAAATATGTTTAGGATCTTTGAGGTCCTTGATTACAACATCATGAGGTGAGAATTCTACTATTTTCCCTTCACCTGAATGAGTTATTTGATAAACAGAGAGAAGGTTGCATGACAAGGTAGGAACACATAGTACATCATTAAACTGACCATTATCGAGATGAATGGTTCCAGATCCTACAACACTAAGAGATCTATCATCACCAACATAAATATGTTTGGTGTTACAATCATTTAAAGAAGAAAACATGGATTTATTTTTGGCCATGTGATAAGAAGCTCCAAAATCAATGAGCCACTCATGAGAATGAGAAGAGGAAGATACATTTAATGCATAACCAGATCTTGATGCTTGACAACCACAAGTAGAAAGTGCCATTCCTGAAGATGAAGGTGAAGAGTGCTCCAAATTGATGTTGTGCTTCTTCATTGCTGCTTCTAAGGCTTCCATCTTCTTAAAACATTTGGACTCTAAATGGCCATCACGATTTCAAAAGTTGCAATGTCTATCTATCTTCTTTCCTTTGTTTTTATATGCCTTATCATTTTGTTGAATTGCTTTTTTAGTTTGTAGTTGAAATTGCTTAGGACCCTTGTTTGGTTTTGGACCATACTTTTTAGGCTACTGCTTCTTGGGATTCTTTTGATATGATTGTTGTTGGGCTGCTAAGGCTTTCTTAGAAGCATTTCCAGAAGTGATAAGACCAAGGTGTAAGAGTTTTTCTTGTTCTCTTATCAAAGAATCACAAAAGGAATCAAAAGAGGGATTCTTGTAGGTGGTTCCTGAAGAAATGATGGCTTCTCTAGTGGAATGGAAGGCAGAAACAAATACAGAGTATGTAGGGCCAAGCTTAGCAAGAATGCAATATATGAGGCTACCATCTTCCTTTTTGACCTTACACCCTTCTAAAAGAAGTCTAAGGGTCTTGAATTTGGACAAAAAGTCTTCAATAGAGGAGAAATTATTAGGGTCCAAAGTAAGCAACTCATTTTCAAGTTGGTGAGCCCTGATTTGATTTTGAATGCCAAAGACAGTATTTAGCTTATCCAGGGCTTCATGAGGGGTGTCAATGTCAAGGATATGAAATCGAAGATCTTGAGCAATGGACATTCCTATCAACCCTCGTGCTTGATCTTGTTTATTTTCCCATTTAGCAACTTTATCATCATTGGAAGGTTTAGTTTCTTGTCCTGTGGCTATTCTATAAAGCCCTTTACTTCTAAGTATATCTACCATGTGAGGTAGCCATTGGAAATAATTGGTGTTGTTAAGAATAATTGGGCATGCACTTTCCATTTTTTTTTAAATGAACCTAATAAAAACTGAAAATAACTACTCCAATAGAAAGATCTCGAAAAATTAGGCCATTTCAAAAAAAATGGCTCGAAAAATGGCTTCTGGATGAAGAAGTTATGCCTTTTTGAAAAAACGATTTGAGGATGTTGAATAGTTACGAGAACGAGATGAAGTGCGGTTTAAAAAAAAAAAATCCGCCCCTTTTAAAAAAAAAAAAATTACAAAAAGAAGCTTGAGAAAGATATTTGAACCCAAGACTTATATTCTCATAAACTAATTCCTCACCAAGTGATATAGTAAAAGGATCACGTTATTGATTGAAAGGAGGAAGGGTTTTTTTTTTTTTTGTATCTTCGGTGTGCGTGCCTTTTCCTGCACAAAAAAACACAAAAACCAAGCCAAAAATAAAATAAAATGCAAAGCCTTACAGTATAATGTTAGATTTTCGATTAGCCTTACCGGCACCTATCAATTTTCACTATTTCTGATTTCCCGAGATCGCACAAAGACGCGGGGAAAGATCATATGTAGCGAAAAAATCCCTTCTTCCTGTTTCTGATTTGCCAAGATCGCATGCAACGCATAGAAAAGAGCATACACAAAGAAGAGGGTCTAGATTGGGCAAATAAATAAAACCTAAAAACCGAATATAAAAAGAGGGAACCGAAATAAGAATAACTATTAACAAATATAACTGCAAAACAAATGCTTTATACCTCCAGATCTAAACTGTCATAACTTGGGAAGCTGGAAACCTTTTCGCATGAAACGAAAGGAATTCCTCACTATGACAGATGCTACAGAAACAACCAAGTAGTTCTCCAAGCCCAAAAATGTTCAGAAATAGTAGATCTACAAAACAGAATTCGCATGCAGTTAAAATGGCTTCAGATTTTGATCAACAAAGGACGTGGCTCTCAAAATAGCTCTGATACCATGTAGGAATTTACAGGGTAAATTTTTTATATCAAGAACCAAAGGTCACCGCTCACAAATAAATCAAGCAAATCAAGACAATCAAGATAATCAAGTGGTTAAAACCCTCAAAGAGGGAAACAGCCACTCACGACCCTCGAGCCAACGCGGCCACTTAGGAAATTTATTAATAAGAAGAAAAGTTACATATTTTTCTCTCACAAATGGCTATCAAAAAAAAGAAAATGACCCCTCCATGCTCTTTAAATATATATCATGGACCAATCGGGTGTTAAGCCATGGATCAAGTGTCGTTAATACCGAGGAGAGAGATAACCATCGGATCACTACAAATCGTGACCGTCAAATTATAAGTTACAAATGTACATGGTAAAGAAACACACTTTACCTAACTCTACACTAGACAAAGTTATTATAAACTATTTCGTATGTGTCGGAATATCCTAACCTTCTCGAATTTGTCTTGTGGATGCTTCCCAAGAGCACATCCATTACAAACACCATTTGTAAATTCAATGGTTGGAAATCCTTTGACCATCCCTTGCTTGCTAAGTTGCTGCATATATCTGAAATTCAAGTGCCCAAATCTCTCATGCCAAATCCTACTTTCTTGATTTCCATGCGTAAGTAGAAAAATAGAATCTAATTGGGGAACAAAATTAGAAAATGTATACAGACGAGATTGATCATTTGCCTTGCCAGATGAAATCTTCAAGTTGGTTTGCATGTCATAAATTCTCATGGAATCTGGGGTAAATTCCACTTTCCTTTCGGTACGTGTGTGTGTCATCTGATACACTAAAAGAATATTCACAGAAAGCCTTGGAATATGCAAGAAATTCACAAAACATCCATCTTCGAATTGCACTTTTCCTTGTTCAGTTGCTTCAACTGCAGAATTGTCCCCCATGAGAATAGGAGGTCCCGAGTATGCATGTAGAGAAGAAAATGATTCCTTTGAACAAGCCGTATGATGGGAAGCTCCTGAATCGATGATCCATTCTTGAAGTGTATAATGAAGAGAAATCAAAGCATGCCCATGACCCCTTGTTTTTGATGGTTTTTTCTCCGTCTTATTTTTGGCACTTTATGGAATGTGATGACCAAGATTATTTTTCTCAAGACTCTTTGCCATCAGATCAATAGTCTTCTGCATGCAAGAGGATTTAGGATGATAACCTCTATTACAATAAGGACACTTGAAGTTTCCTTTCTTTCCCTTCTTACCCTTGGAGCTAGAAGAATCATCTCGAGGTTCTGGGTTTCATCCATTTCTTGGTTCTGGATCTCTTGCCTTTCCTTTGCCTTTGTATTGCTAATTTGGTTTCGTTTTGGACTTTCCTTTCTCATGCATGGCAAGTGCATGTGCATTTTGAGACTTTAAATAACTCATTTTTATGATCTCATCTTGCTATCATGAATAACAAACTCAATAAATGTGTTAAATTTGGGCATTTTCCATTTTTCTCCAGTTGCAAGTCTAACTGTATGAAATGTGGAAACGAAAACAACATATTCAGGGCCTAATTTAGACAAAATAGAAAGGATAAATTGACCTTCCTATTTTTATTTATCGATCCCGCAATAATGTAGTTATAGATGCAATGACTTAAATTTCGTAAAGAAATATTGAATGTTCTCAAAGCTATTTGGATCTAAGGAATTTAACTCATTTTTGAGAATATGAGCCCGCATCTCATCCTACTTTCCAAATAAATTCCCCAAGATTGTCAAAACATCATTCAGAGTGTTGCATGTGTCGACATGGAAATGCAATGCTAGAGATATGAACAACAATAGAAGACCAAAAGCCTCGTCCATCTTGTTGAAGTATTTGGATTTTTCAATGACAAAATTGGGTTCATCTTTCGTATTCATATCTATCCGATACAAGCCTTTTCCTCCGAGGTGAATCAAAATCTATGGCTTCCATTGGAAGTAGTTATATGGAGTAAGAATCGCTGAAGATGAGAACTCCATTGCGGAAATTGTCCAATATTTTGATCTGCAAATAAAATCTTCGAAAAATTTCCAATTCTATGCTCTTCAAACCTGCAAAAAATTGTTCATGCAACTTCTCCAAACCCTTGCAGCTCTGATACCATTATTATTAGAGTACAAATACATATCTAGCAAAATAATAATTTCACAAACTTGCGAGAATTCAAAAATAAAAATTGGAATTGAGAATGAATTTGATTCATCAATATCAATATATAAAGAAATTAAGTTAAGCTTAGTTGTACATGAAATAAATATGGATAATTAAAACTAACTGAAGCTAAGTGTGCCTTATGTTCTCTTAATGTGCACATGCACCAGATGTAAGCACTAGAGTTAACTAGCTAAAGATAAGTGCACATCGAATGCAATAACTAGAGTTGGAATAAAGCTAATTAAGGCTAACTATGTGCATGTAAACCAACACCCCCCTTAAGCATAACTTAGGTGAGTGTCATGAAAAATGAATGAATCTCAACAACAAGGCCATTTTAGGTACCCATATACATTGCATGAAAAGAGGAAAGAGGGAAAACAAGTGGAAGAAAAACCCCTCCTCAAAATATAATTCAAAAAGTAGAGAAAATACAATTGTCGTGTCATTCACCCCGAGACGATCTCGCAAAAATTGAAACTTCTTCTCAGTGAAAGTCTTGGTGAAGATATCAGCAGTCTGCTTGAAACTAGAATAGTACTGAAGATCAGTGATCTCATCATGGATCTACAGGAATAAGCTTCATTTTTGGAAGTATAGGTATCAACTCCCATGCTTGGATCAAGGACTGAATTTCCTTATACATGGTTGCATGCCAATATGGATTCCCTACAACTTTGTCATGCATTTGATGATAATATTCATGTACCCTATATGCATGCATGGAAATAGTTGTCTCTAGGGATGCATGCATGTGCATGTATGGCTTTAGAGATGCCTTTGTGGATGCATACATGCACATACACGGTGTTATAAATTCCTCCTTAGGTGCATGCATGGGCATGCATGCATATATATATAACTTGATTCTAAAATAAATTTGGCATTCAACAGTGTTTTTGGGTTGCATAATTACAACAAAATATAGAAACCATGATTGACAAAAATGACAACCGTATTTGTCACATTCACTAGCCTATCACTGAAGATCAAAACCATTTTTTACCAATACTGTACCATAGAAACCATGGTTTATCTTGTTTAGATATGGTTTGCCAGTGGCGATGTTTAACATCAGTTGTAAACCTCCATACATTTCAGTTTCTATTTCTGTTTGTTGTGATTTCGTTTCCTCTTACAATCTCCATTCGAAGTGAAGTGGTGAAGCTCATATCGGGAAGCGAATCACCACAGATGAAGGCTGGTATGAAGGAAGGTACATATGGTGGAGGCAACTTACCAGCCATATTTGGGTGACCTCACTCATTCTTGGACAGTCCATGGGATTCAGATGGGAGCATGCCAGTCCCAACATCATTAAACGTTTGATATCCTCCTTGTTACCATTGGCATTTCCAACTAGACCCATAATATTGTCGACATATTCCAAGAGCCTATGTTTGCGGTACAGTTTCCACACCCACCTGATAAAATATGGAGCGGCTTCAAGACAACTTAATCTCGGACGCCTTCTGCAACAGACCTCAAGGGCGACATCGCTGAAGCTAAAGAGATCTGATTTTGCCGTGACACGTCCGGTGTGAAAGCACTCGGGTGTGGGGTAGCCCAGGGTCCCAGCTACACCAGTGGCCGTGAACGATCCCTTGTCTTGTTGAATCAGGCAAGCGAGGCTGAAGTCTCCAAGGTGATTGTATTCTAAGTCAAGCATGATGTTACTGGCTTTCATGTCCTGGTGGATCACTTGCTTGTCGTATTTTGCGGGGATGTACAATAGAGCAGGGTGATGCCAGAGACAATGTTATATCTTTATTCCCAATCCAAACATCCACCTTGAATGTGACCATTATTAAAAATATGCATGTGGACTTTGTCGTTTTGATCTGAATATGGGAAAAATTGTTTTGTTGTGCTAGCCCCCTCCTTAGGATTAAATAAAATGTGTTTAGGATCGTCTCAAATTAACCAGTTATGTGAGGGTTTATGTGTCAAGTTTTGTGTCTTTTATGAGAAATTTCTTAAGTAAATTAGTTGTTAAAAACACATGTTCAATAAAGAAATTGCAGAGAAACAAAACACAACAAACGAATTACACAATAGCTGATAACGAAGTTCACCCCTCCTAGGGTACGTCTCCATGGACCTGCTTCAATGTCTTTGCCCTCTTTGGATTAATGGTCAATTCTCTGATTACATGCACCTAAAATACCCCAATGGCTTTGAAATCTCCTCCATTAGATTCAGAAGACCTAAAAACCTCAAAATAGACTCTTCAAGCTCCGAAAATGGTCTTCAAGTTGACTAGGCATGACCTCCTCTCCTAGTTTCCCTAGGCTTCTTTAATATTCAAAGTGGAAAAATCACTTACAAAAATTATCCTTTGCTTATATAACCTACACCATCATGCTCAGAGCATCCAAATCATCTAGGAATTACTCTTTATGAGCCCAATTTGGTTGAAATATGCCAAAGTTATGGCTTCTTCAATGTTACCTAGAAAAACTCCACTAAAACTGGAGAAACTCCAGTTAAGCTTGAAAAAAATGGAGGTGGCGCCGAAAATAGCGGACTTGCTAAACTAGCCACCGAATTAATCTCAAGATTAATTAATATTAAATTTGGTTCACTGTAGATTAGCGCTAATTGAGTTCTTATCTAAATCTGATTTAACATACGGATTAGCGTGCATTAAAACAGGGTTTGAGGTTAAGTTAAGCATTGTTTATCGTTTAAATCACGCCATTAATAATTGGGCGCTATTCCTGGTTTTGGGGCATGGTCTCGTGGTAAAAGGCTGACCCCTTTTTTCCTCTGCCCAAACCTTGTTTAAACTTCAATTATGCATTGATTGCATATATTATTAATATGGATTGTGTAGAGCAAGTGGTAAGGCTTGTGGGTTATGTGGGGAGGTCGCAGGTTCAACCCCGACCTCTGCCCTTCCACCCATAATTTTTCCACTACCCATAATTTAAATAATTCGACCTTGGACTTACAAAAATTTCAGACTTGGAGGGCGGCGAGGGGAGCACGTGGCAGCCTTCGAGCTTGCCACTTGTCCTCTTCCCATTGGCTCCTCCCAAATCCAATACAAATGCAACAAATTACCCACACACCATCCAACCATAGATTGAAACTTGGCACAATGTCATTGGGTGAAAATAAAGGAATATTCCTAGAATATCCTTTTTTGCTGACCAGGCTGCCATGTCACCTTTCTGTCATTTTCTACAAAATTTTGTAGATGTTTAGGAAAAAGAACAACAGGATCTATCTTCCTCATACGAACTCTGTTTTTGACGAAACTAATTGTGTTGGATTCCTGGCGAAGAGGCTTATCCATTCGTTCTGGTTTGGATCGATTCCGAGCAACTTTAATGTTTAGTCAAATTTTGCCCCCAATACAGATTCCGATCACTCCTTCCCACTTACAGGTTTTTGGACCCCCAAAAGTTGGTTATATGATGAGAGCTAAATAGTATTCTCCTTCCCAAGTCCTATCAACTTGATTCTACTTGGAAAAATCTCCATAACATCCACTTGGGCTCACTGACATACCTTTCCTTGCAAATGGCTTGGTACTTCAACCATTCTCCTCCTTTCGCTACTGACCAAATCCAAAACTTGTTGGTTGCTTTTTGACTGATTAAACACCTTTCTCTACCAAACACCTATGTTCTTGGAAAAATTATTGATAGCCTTCCCACTGAGAATCTTGTTCCTCCTTTGCACAAGCATGCATTCAATGCAAGCTTCTCCTTGGAAACCACTTTTCCAAGTTAAGCCTATCTAAGTGAACTACAACAATGAGTTCCAACATCAGTGATCAAAAGAAAACAAATGACCATTATTTTGACCTCCACGGTTCCAAATTCCACATCTGGAAGAATGCATTCACCATCTCTTTCACTTCTTGGCGTCAACACATCAAATGGTCTAAAATGGCTGTTGTTTTGGCATCAAACATTTTGGCATCTTGTCCCTCTTTTGGCATATGCCACCCTTGCTATGAAGATCCATATTTCTAAGAATATAATCAGTTGGTGCACGTAGGGAGAGGTTCATCCCTGTATGGTTTCAATCAACTTCCATTGACATACCGGGGAAGGTTTTCTCTGCTTAAAGTGGCAAGTGCACTGCACTTTTGTCCGTAATTTTCTTGACAACATATCACCTGAGCCAATTCATTTTGAACTTCCTTGGGTGGTGTGCAAACTTGTTGTCATACAAAAAAAACAAATCATCTTCCTTAAAGACCTTCTGTCTAATGTTCCTGTCATGCCAAGCCTTTTCACACGCCTTTTGCACTTTCTGATGGAAACCTACAATGAATCGATCCTCTTCTAGCAAGACCAACTGCGACAATCATTCTTCCATGATATATTACTCTACCATATTAGTGAACATTGTAATGCATAAAACTGGAACAATGTACTCCATCGGTAAACAACTTCCTTCCCATACACCATCCTGAATGGTGTCTTCCCTGTCAATTTATTGCATGTGGTTATATATTCCCAAAGAACCGTAGAATGCGCACATCCCAATCATTCTGATTAGAATTTCAAAACTTAGTGAGCATAGTATCCAATATCCTATTGAAAGCTTCCACCGCATATTTCGCCTGTGAGCGATATGGAGTACCCTTCGGATGATGAATCTGGAATTATTCCATTAGAGATTCAATAGATTCATTGACAAAGTGCTTACCTCAATGCCTCATAAAAATCTTAGGGCACCCAAACCGAGTAAAAATGTTCTAAAAAATGAAGTACGCAACTGTGTCTGCACTACAATACCTCACCGGCTTAGCTTCAGCACATCTGGTTACATAGTTTGTTGCAGTGATTATGTAATTTTCACCTGTGTTTTTTTTGTAGAGGGTCAATAAGTCCAACAAAATCAATGGCCCATTTGTCAAAAGCTTTCAACTCCATATGTGGGTGCAAGGGAATCTCATCTCTACGTGACAATTTCCGTGACCTTTGGCATAAATCACAAGCGTGACAATGCACATGTGCATCACTTTGCAGCGTGGGCCACCATAAACTAGCTTGTAGGATCTTCTACATAGTGGATTTCCCTGCATAGTGACCTCCTGCAACCTCTCCATGAGCCTTAGCTAAGATACCATGTCTCTAAAATTCTAACACATGCTGCCGCAAGACCTCATATGCACCCATCTTGTACATCTAATCGACAATTAGGGTAAAGTCAGCTGCTCGCACGACCAACTCTTTCTTTTGTTGCAATGTATACTCTGTGGGCACACTTCCAGTAGTCAAAAAATGAATGATGTTTGCAAAATTATCATTAACTATATTTATAGAAATAGATGCACATCTGGTAAACCATCCTCTAGGATAGTTGTCTCTTCTCCATTTTCAATGCACGACAGATGGTCTGGCCCAACATTCAGTCTCTGAGGTTTCACAATTACTTCAAAATCATACTCCTAAAACATAAACAACCATCTGCAGATCTTCCCCCCAAACACAGGCTTATTGACCAGGTACTTTAGAGTGGAATGTTCAACAAACAACTTAAAGTGGCCTCCCAATAGATAATGGTGGAATTTTTGCAATGCGTAGACCATAGCCAATCCTTCTCATTATGTAATTTCATAGTTAGACTCTGCGCTTGATAAATTCGTACTTGCAAACGCAATAGGGTGGTCAATCTCCCCTAGCCCTGTTTGCGCTAAAATAGCTTCGAGTGTAATACAGGAGGCATTAACGTGTACATGGAATTCCTTCAACCAATCTTGAAAGACCAAAATGGGTGCAGTGACCATCTAATCCTCAAGTAGTTCAAAACTCTTATGACATTCTTCATCATAGTAAAAAGAGGCATCGTTCTTTAACAATTTCTCCATGGGTTCAGTGATCAGCACATACCATTGAATGAAATTTCGGTAATACGCTATATGCCCCAAAATTGAGCGCAGTTGTTTGAAATTTACAGGAACTTCCCGGTTAATAATAATTTTGATCTTGGCTGGTTCCACCATCAAGCCTTGCTGACAAAAAATATGACCAAGCATGAAGATCCCGAATGGCACACAGAATATACACTTTTTTAGATTAAGTGATATTTGATACTTCCTAGAAGTATCCAACATGAAGCACAAACTTGATACATGCTTCATCAACAACCCAAAGACAGTCCATTCATCAAAGTAGACTTATAAGAACTTGTGGATGTAATCCTTGAATGTAGCTACTAACATGCTTGAGAAGATAGATGGCGCATTCTTCAAACCGAATGGAATAGCTGTATACTAAAAGGAGCCCCATTCTGTTGCAAAGGTTGTCTTACTCCTATCTTCCGACACAATTATGATCTGGTGATATCCTAAGAAACCATATGTAAATGAATAGGCCTATTGTCCTCCTACATTGTCCAGTATCTCATCAGAAAATGGGGTCAGGAGCAGATCATGTACGCAAGCATCATACAATTTGTGCAGATCCACGCAAATCCTTATTTCTCCTTTAGTCTTCTTGTCTTGCACCACCATGGGACTCACCCAATTTGATTCCTCTATTGGTTCTATAAATCTTGCAACTACCATTTTCTCAAATTCTTCTTTGACCGTCTACTTATATTTTGTATTCAGCCTATACGGGTGTTGCATCACAAGTCGCGCATCCAGTTTCAAAGTGATATTCATCACCTCGAGATCTCCTATTATCCCTTTTATCTCAAATAATTTTGTAGGAAATAGGTCCTGATTTTAGTCAACAACTCATCAACCTTTCTCATTGTATCATCATCCTAGTAATCCCCAATCTTCACCACTTTCAACTATTCTTCAGAGCCAATGTTTACTTGCCGAATCTTCAGAGGCTTAGTGACATCCAGTGACTTTAAAGTCCTAGCAACTGTGCATTGTCCTTCAGATTCAGGGATTGTAATAATCCTCGGATCTTCCTCATTTTCTTCAACTGTCAAATTTCGACAATTCACAATGTCCATCATCTGTGCATCCCCTGTTGTCTAGGCGCGATCTACCTTCCATTTTGTGGTGTCAAATATGAACTCCTAAATATCTTGCAGTGCTTTACCCAAAAAATTGAACCCACTTTCAAACCTGAAGGTTAGAATAAAACTTTCTATCAACACAGTCCACTCATTGGTTCCTCGTTGCAGCTCAGTTTGCAGGTACCAATCCGTAGGCACCTTCCCCAAAGTATGGCTGAACATGTGAACCCATACTAGTCTCGGCTCTATGCACCATGCTTCATTCCATTTAGCCAAATGTCTACGCGGATCACCTTTTCTGGAATAGGTCTCTTCCATTCTGGTATTTGGACACTCAAATCGCAGTCTCATCATACGTGTGCATTATTCCCAGTTACCCAAGTTTCCTTTGTGTGTCTCCCACCAACGTGATGGGGTACACCATAGTGGCTATATCAAGTGCATGGAATCTTTGTGCTTTTGTAAGAGTATTTTTAATTTCTCCTAAAAACATGTTAAAATTAGTGAAACCATCATAATAAGGAAATTACTGTACCTCTGAGGATATGCACCATAGACTTCTTGTAACTCGATTGCATCGCAACGCAAATAATTCATGTAGCCGGTTCTACCAATTCTTTAGTTCTTCATCTGAATCAGAGATGCAGGAACTATCCTTTTTCCAGTTGAGTCTTCCATCAGCTCTCGGGTTGATCCAATCATCATCTCACATAGTCAACTTATAGATATGATCAACATCATCGTCTACACGCACCAGCTATGTATATCTTGCATCTTCCGAAGGATCTAGGGGAACCACAACTCTGGTTCCATTATTCTCAAATGCCACACTTCTTTGCTTAGGATTAATGATGCCATCCATATCAATAGCCCAATATAAACCCAACATCGCAGGATAGGGATTAGTATCATCCACAATCTATATGACTTCAAAGTCTGCGAGCACCTTTACTTCTTGAAAATCTACTACAACCTATGAGAGTATTCCTAATGGAATAATATTTTGTTTATTTTCCATGCCACTACCACATTTCGGGTTAAAATCCTATGGCGGAATCTGAAAAACGGATAAAATTAGAACCTTCATTGGAAATTTAATGTATTTTTTTTTTTTTTAGGCCTGAGGATTGTCAAATATCTGTTTCTAATTACATAGAGTCGGATATTCTAAGATCGACATTAATGGCATTTTATCGGCCAAATTTCAACATTAATGGAATTTTACCGTTTTACAATGTTTATCCGATGGGAAATTGATTTATATACTTGTAAGGCCGAATACCTATTTACAAGTTCCACATTCTTGTTATACATCCCATGCTTTTTAAATGTTATAGGCCCATTTTGAGGTTAGTTTTGATTGATAATCATTACTAAAATCTATTTGGTGAGGAAAAATGTCATATAACATTCCTCAAGGACTAGGCCAAGGAGACGTGGTATCGACATCGGGGGCTTCGGAGGATAGAAAATGTTATTTCCCTTGTAAAAAGTGCAAGGGCTTGAAAGTAAGGATACTTTTAATAACAATGGCTAGAAATCATTGTAGAACTTATGGACATGCTGAAGGCGGAGACAAATATCATCCATTAGTAAGTTCTTATTCATTATCATCCATTAGACCGTAAGAGACTTGTTCTTTATATTTCATATACATGACATAAGAGACATGGTATTTACTTAGTTCAAGTATATAGTCAATTTAAAAAGTGATAATCTTCCAAAAAAAACATTTTGTGTTTTACGCATTGATAAAAAATATCATGATGAGTTATAGGTAGTTAATGTTCAATTAATATAATTTACGTTTGTTCATGAATATTTATGCTAGGTAGTTTGCAATTAATATTTATGCTAAGTAGTTTGGAATTAATATTTATGGTAGTTTGCAATTAATATTTATGCTAGGTAGTTTTGGCATTCATGGATGATCTTTCTCTCTCTCACTCTCTCCAAAACTAACCTCCACTCCTCATTAGTGTGCCATATTTCTCATTTGTTCAAGTTTCTACTACTATGATTTCATTTTTCCCTCCATCGTAGCACTAGGTTTTCCAATTTCCTTCATTCCTAGCACTAGATTTTTCATCTTTGTAACTTTCTAGTGCTATATTGTTTCTCATCTACCTTTTTTATAGTGCTAATATTCCTCCTTGTTTCCTTTTCTAGTGCTAGGAATCCCAAATGTGTACTTTTGTAGTGCTAGGCTTCCTAATTTCTCTTTAATATAGCATTGTGTTTGTCACTTAGACTTATTTCTAGTAGGAGGATTTGCAATTAAGCTATTTTATAGTAACATTGATTTTGCAATTGTACCCTTTTCTAGTGCTAGGAGTTTGCAAAATTCCTCAATCCAAAAATGATCAGTTTCACATTTGTTCCTTTTTCCAATGCTAGGTTTTGAAATTGTCCTCCTTTTGACCTCTCCTCGCATTTTTACTCAAAAAAATGGCTTGCACCTCAAGGGATTTGATCCCTCTCGACACTTCGTAGAACCAGAGTTAGATGGGTCTATACCGGTTTCTATTTATATTCACTATTACATGTTCATATTATTAAAGTCATTAAATATATGCAGTTAGATTGATTTTTTAATATTTTCAAGGGAATCTTTCGCATTAAGGGTATTTTTACTTTGATTATTATGAACGTGTAAATTTTAAGTTGAGCCATATGAAAATCATTATTAGTTAACTAGATAAGTTGTCGTTGTCTAGCTCTTTGTTGCCTTTTTTTCCTATATTATATTTGTAAACATTTCTATTGTTTAAATATTTGTGATAGCTCACTAATATTATTTTATTGATTTTAATTGTCTAGTATGGTGCTCCTAGGGAATTCCTTGACGAGGAAGAGGTCGTTGTAGTACAAGCGACTGTTCAAGAACATGAAGGGAATATTGAGCCGGATCAAGCTAAAGATCCTATGGAAGAAGATAAGGATGCTGATAACACATTGGATGAAGATGGGATGAATAGATTGATCAAAGAGACATTTAATAATGTTGCAAGAAGGGATGCTGATGACGAACCGTATGTTGGTGGTTATGATATACTTGTACTTGAGAGGGGAATTCAACCACTTTACGAAGGCTCAGAAACATCTCTTCTCTCTATTGTATTGCTTATGGTCAACTAAAATGTGGTGAATGGTTTTTCAAACACGTGTGACACAACTCGTGAGGTATGTAATATATTTTGTGATATTTAGTACATCATGATAAAGAAATTATTTTTTTCCTTTGTTTTCAATGTTACTATGTCAATCACCATTTGTAACATTATTTTGATGCAATATGTATATTTTTTATATTAACCAACACTACTTATTTCTGATGTTGTAGATTCTTAGGTGAATTCCTATTACCACTGTCAAATGTTTTACCTCTGACGTACCGAGATTTACATGCCATTATGAAAGATATCAGAATGGTGTATAACTTTATTCATGCATTTCCTAATGATGATATTCTCTATTATAAAGAACATGCGTCGAAAGAAAAATTCCCAAAATGTGATGAGAGTAGATATCAAACTAATAAAGTACAAAAAAGGTGCCTCGCAAGGTTCTTCATTATATTCCCATAATTCCACATCTGCGACAATTTTTCAAGTGCAAAATCATAGCACAATTTATGGATTACCATGCAACGAAAATAAGTAAAGATGGTGTTATTCGAATGCCTGCAGATGGATCTGAATTTACGAATATAGATGAAATATGGCAAAATGTTAAAGAAGAACCTCGTAATATTAAGCTTTCATTAGCGGCTGATAGAGTCAATCAATTTGGACAGCTAAGATCTATTTACTCGGTGTGGCCCATTTTTGTTATCAACAATAACATTCCTCCTTGGATGTAAATAAAGAGGGAGCACATAATGTTGACAATGATTGTTCCAGGTATTATTTTGTTTAGAATAAATATATTCGTTTAAACAATAACATATCATGATTTGTCTTGTTTGTTTCATACTTATGTCTTTTTTGTTTTTTGTTACTCATATATTTGGGAATTATGTACTGTATGTTCAATCAATTAGGTAAGTAACAAATCAAAGATATGAATAAATCAGCAAAGATGTGCACAAAGGGAATTTGAATTCCATGCAATTCTTGTATGGACAATTCACGATGTGCAAGGGCTAACATATTTCTGTGGCATATTATAACATTACTATGCACTTTAATAGTGTTTACTAGTTTTATGAAGTTCATTTCATGAATTGTTTCATAACTAGTCCATTCATTATAAATACTTCAATTAATGATTGAAATAAAAATTAATCCATCTCTTGTAGGACTTGAAACAAAGGGTAATTTTTCTTGTCCAGTTTTTTGGTCGTAAATTGAAATCTCGTCATTCAAGAAGCCTAGGAAAGGAGGTGTTTGATGAGTATAGGCACTTCATATCTAAGAATCATAGGTACCAAATAACCGAAAAACAACTTTTCAATGGGAAAGAAGAGACTGGATTAAGACCACGAAGAATGACACCTAGTCTATGGAAGTTGAAATATAATAGAATATCCCAAGCTATGGATTAAATCATCGACTATTTGTCATTATACATGAAATTTTTGGATTATTTTATATTTTTATTTCATTTTCTTGATTGTAATATTTGACAGTTATTGTTGTTATAATATCTTAAACTATGGCTCACCTTGCAGGTTGGAAGGACATTAATAATGGGGCACTACCATGAGGAATGAAAATATATCCTACGCAATTCAGTAGGATCCCCTACTATGAGCACCTAGTGATTGTTCATTTGTTTGATACAATGCACATCGGGAAGAAGGTAACAGGGACCTTATGGCGAATATTAGATGGAAGGAGAGATAAAGAAAAAATTGTCAAGATTTGTAATGACATTAAGGAGGCCAATCATGTAATGCAAAGTGCAATTCATTCAAATAGTGATAGAGACAGCCAAAATCTAAGCACCCTTCCATGATTATTGAAGCAGCAAAAAAACAAGGATGTTAAATAGGTTATTGAAAAAAATAAATTTCCCACTGGATTTTCTTCAAACATAAAGAATATCCTAACAAAGAAAGGTGAATAAGGCGGGGTAAAGACTCATGATTGGCATACATTCGTTAAGGTAATTATTTTGGTGTATATATTTGTAAATTAATGGTGAAACATTTTGTTAATATTTTTTTTATACTTATTTCAGAATAAATAATCATTGATTATGTTTTCTGTTACAATATGTTCTACCTCTATCTCTTCTAGACAAATTTGACAACAATGTCAAACAAGTTATATATGATCTTGGCAAATACATGAGGTAAGTGGCGATTTATATGCAAAGTGTAATTTGTTTAATAATTTATTGTACATTAACTTATATTTGACTGCATGTGCTTTAATTGTAATGTACTATATATCTTGTTGTTGAAACTTGTGATTTGCTTGTTTCATTTGTAGATGGATTTCATCTAAATAAATCGATAAAGAAGATATGAAGTATTGGAGGAAACAAATTCCTCGTCTAATGTGTGAAATGAAAAAGTATCTACCTCCAACATTTTTCAATGCACAAAAACAATACCTCATACACCAAGTTGAGAATATTGAAAACTTTGGACCTGTACACACAAGATCAATGTGGATGGTTGAGAGGCACTTGAAATCTTTGAAGGCTTTGGTCAGACAAAGAGCACGTCCTGAGGGTTATATGGTAGAGGGAAATATGGTATGTAAAACCATATTCAATATAGTCCGACAATAGGAAAAATTATCAATGTATTGGATCGCATTTGGGATGTCAACTCCATGAACAAATTTGAAGGGGAGCACCTATCGAGGAAAGGTACAATGAGGAAAGTGAGATGTAACCATATAGTGGGGATTTATAGTACATTTGACTGTTTTTTTATTTATATCGTACATTTGACTCTTTTTTTTAGTTTCTATTCTTCATGCACAATCCAATATTATAGTTGCATAATGTGTTAACTAATTATATATACGCATGTGAACTATTTTATTTTAATACAACAGGTCGAGAGTGGGATGAAATACATTTATACATTGCAAACAATGTTGATTGGATGAAGGTATGGATTGAACGATGCAAACCATATAATAATGGTAGGTTATCATGGTATGGTGTGTCTACATTGGTCAAAGAAGCTGACCGTAGTGGAGATACCAATCTTACTCAGAGGGAAATTGATTTAGCACATGGTTTAGTACATTACCATGCAAGCATATAATTCACCTACACCATTTATTTATTTTTACAATTATATTGATGCATATGGCATGCTTTTTTATTAATTTGAAAAATTTCCAAGTATAAATATGTTTATCAAATGATGGAAATGTATTTTTTTACGTGTTTTGCATATTGCAGTTGAAACACAACAAGGAAATGTTGTGCAATGGCACAAATTTCGCAAAAAAAGGTTGGATGAAAAGAGGAAAACTTAAGAGAGTGGGATAACTGTAGTATTTTAGGTAGATAACGTTGCATTTAGAGGTGACAGACATCCAGGTGTATCTGCAAATCGATACTATGGGTATCTAGATGATATACTTGAGTGTGATTTTAAATCCTTCAAATTAGTTGTGTTCGACGTCAAGTGGTACATGATCATGATATAACTATTATTCAACATGATAATGGATTTACCATGGTTAATACAATGAATTTTGAGCTAGGCTGAGAGCCATATGTTCTTGCAAGCCAATACGAACAAGTATTTTACTCAGAGGTTCTAGGTAAAGCAGGATGGTCGTATTTTGTTAGATATGATCCAAGGGGAAGGCCGGTAAAGTATAACGTAGAAGAAGAAGAAAATATTGAAGAAGAATATGATGTAGAGGAGCAAGGGGTTCATGCGTAAGACAAATACATTGAATAAATTCAAGGATATGTTAATCGAGACAATGTTCTGGACGAACTAGATGATATTGACAATACGTTGGATGAATAACCTTAAGAAGTCAAACCAAATGTGTGAGAGGATGTTCAAGATGATGATATAGACAATGATGATCATGATGTTGACATGGACAGCCCTTTGAACATGAATTCTAAACACGATGATATGGATTATGAGTTGGATGAATAAGAACATTAATGATATCAAAATGTTGAAATGTACGAGGTAGTATATATATTTTTTCAGGTGGTTAGTTCTATTTCATTTACCTTCAATAGTAAATAACTTTCTCTAAGATATTATTATGCGAATTTATTTTAACTTGATCTTCATATGGAGACTCATTGAGCTCGAGGTGGGAGGAAACAATGCAATGGAAGAAGTAGTGAATGAAAAAATTAAACTATATATAAAATTAAACATAAATATAACTATATCTATTAAATAACCACTATTAAAAATTAAAAGTAAAAATAAAAATATAAACAAAAAAATATCTAAAAAAAAATCAAAAAACTAAAAATACTTCTAATTCCCACGTGCTATGAACTCTTCTGAACCCCACACCCTTCCCATCAACCCATTAACTCATCATGTGCGCCGACCTGGTCTTCCTGCACTCAACACAAAAACCCCACCGAAACACCACTCACTCAATACTGGCGCATTGGAAACACTTACTCAGTAGAGGCCTCGCCACAGACGGTTTTTGTGCTTCATCCACAGGTCAGTGACAGTGCTTCATCCACAGGTGATAGTGCTTCATCCGACCACTCAGCAAAGGACTCACCATATCAGCAAACCCTGCTCTTCGACCAATGACCATGGTAAGTTTCATTACTTATTTAGATTGAATGCATGGAAACTGCAACACAAAATCCATGATTATGTGCTACTGTTCAAATATGGGTAAAGGCGAAACTAAATATTGTTCATGTAAATATTGCCTAATGGGTTTTTCCAAACTCCACAAACACTTTCCCTAACCAAAGGATCCTCTTGTGCAATCCTAAATACTTGTTCAATCTGAAATAGATATAATTTCAACCTTTATTAGTTTACACGTTTTTTCCAAAATCTCTTTGAGAACCTCATTCATTAGAATATTCTTTTAGGATTACTCCATACTTTAGAGCAATGTATTTAGGAGGAAAATAGGTCACATAGTGAGAATCACCATCCAAGATGGATATAATATGGGTCATGTCAAAGGAAAATCTATTTCACTTTTTCACTATTTAACATTACACTATTTCACTATTTCAGGCCAAGCATGGGAGCATAATCTTGGTTCTAAAAGAGGCTACAGTGGAGGACGAGCCAGAAATCACCATGAAATTCTCCACATTGTTATAGAAAGAGTACTTATCACCCCTAGATTTACAGGAGATTTCGAGAGATGGTTTGTATCTAGACAGTGGTGCCATTTTCCATATGACAAGGGAGTGTCACCTATTTCAGCCACCTAGCTCAGTAGCTACTGGATGCTTGGTGAGGTGTGGGATCCACACTAGAGGAACAATCGGTACAAGAGAGGGTTCAATTGTATTTGAGTTAGAATCGGGATGGGATGTAGCCCTTCATCATGTTCTATATGTTCCTCGTCTGAGAGTGAACGCGCTCTCTGTTTCAGTCTTGGAGGATCAAGGCTATACAGCTGAGTTCAAAGGAGAGTCAATATAGTTATGGCTAGAGGCAATTGTGTATGTTGAGGAATCCATGACACTGGGGATCAAAGAGGGACTATTTTACCGATTATGGGGTCGACCTCTAGTTCAATAGGGACATAGAGCTAGTGATGCAACATTTTTTAGGAGGGAGGAGGACCGCCTTAACAAACCTACTTAGTGGGAATGGACCCAGATGGAAGAGATGGGATACTCATATGACTTCAACAGAGATTTATCTGGTAGCCATAGCACATATGGGGTCTAGTTTCTAGATTCAGAGGGAGCAACTTGCTCCAGTTCAAAGGGAGCAGGACTTTGAAAAACTTATTAAAAATGATTTTGAAAAACTTTGTGATTCTACTCTCATTGATAAAAAGTGATATTAGTAATATGTTTAACGTGTAGCTCCAAATCAATGTTATTCATGTTGGTTTCATTAGTTTTCACTTGAGAATGTCATGGTTACAATAATCCACCTCCCAAGGTGTTTATATCAAGTGTGGTTAAGTTAGATGTATATATGGTAGCATATTACTTTTAGCATGGTCACAATCTTTCTGAAGGACATATTTACAAAACCTTAAAAGGCTAGGAGCCTATGAGTGTTGAGATCCTCTCTTACATGAAAATATATATGAAGTTTTCCCTTATTAAATCTGGGTATATAGCCACAAATGTTTCCATTACAAAATCATTTAACTACAATGATACAATGCACATAATTGATTTTCAAATTTCTCATGGAAGCCACCACGTACTAATGACTCAATCATCTGAAGAAGGTGGATCACCTTGTATTAGAGTTTACTCAAGGTCAAGTACTAAACTTACCTGGCCAAGGATTATAAAATATTATTAAAACTTATCATGTTCATTTTGAACTTCATGCTCTACCAGTGTTTTGGCCTAATGTTAATGTTGATATGATTAATATTCAGCATGGGGAAACATTGGCTATAAATTTCCTTCTATAATTCCATCATATACCTAATTAGAGTATGAGTACAAGAACCATCAAGAATCCATTTTAGGCTTGCGTCACATAGAATGATATGCATATTCAAAGATATTTCATTCACAACTCATTGTCCAACAATCACAAAGCACTCACAACGATTCTCTTAGAGACATAGCGAGTCACCACAACGAGAAATTTTCTATTTCTTTCAAACTTGTTGAATCTCCCTTTACACAAAAAAATTCCATAGAATTTAGAGGTTGACAACCTGTCAAATATTGGATTGCAGATGATAGTAGGTACCCTACACTATGTTCACACCATTGTTGGTCGAGAGGTGGACTTGGGACACATACAATTACCATGAATATCATTACACCTCCTTTTTTGTTTATGTTTCATATCTAGTTTATTTTCTATTATATGTTGGATGTTGGACAGTGACTTATCTCAAATGTAAGACTCATGAACATAACTATTTTTTCGATCCTTGTCACATGTGCTACTTATGCACTATGTGATTATTTTATGTTTCTATTACTTTTTCCTTCCATTTTCTTTATTTGTTTATCTCTCTCTACTATCATAGGCGTGGTTAGTGATTACACCACTCTAAAAGCATGTATATTGCATAGGAAATGATGAATATGATGGCATATGAAAAACTCATGTAAACTATTTTTCTATCTTTAATCAAACAAATTGTTTTTTCTTTTGAAAAAAAAAATAGCTAACTGCTCTTCCTCTTCCTCTTCGAACAAGGAAAAAAACAATATCTAAATTGAAGATTTCAATCCCTAAATAATCTCTAACCAACTACCACGTATTTGATCAACAAGGTGACTAGGGGAAGGAACCAGCCTCAAACCAATCCACAAATGCTCCTGAGGAAGTGCTTACTAGAGAACAAATTTATATGTCGATCGATTCAATCCAAAGAGTCAAGAGGCTTCTCATAAAATTAAACAAGAGACTCAATTTTTTAATTACGATTGAACCACAGACAGAACATATAAGAGACCAAATCTGAACCATGATGACCCAAATTCGTCAACATGTGGTAAGGAACTCATTTAGTTATCCCATTTCTTTATTTATGATTTTAATTTTCTCATCCTTACGAAAAGAAATTTTTATTTTACAGGTTTTTTTGAGGGAGTTTGATCCTCATGGTGACACTATGGGGGTCGACGTTGGTAGCAACACCTTTACCCCAATAGTGAGTGAAACACTGAACACACCGACCATTAATGAAACTCCTGAACAGGTTGACACATGATTATCTTCACCAATTGAACAACACATAGAAGGATGAGCACATGATGTAGACCATGATTCCATCACATCTAGTCAAGCAAGCTTTCATGGGTCTACTCGTGTTACTAGCACAGGAACACTACGAGTTACATTCTTGGTGGATGATGACCATGTTCCCATGAAATTAGAAAAACTTGCAGGTATTTATGAAGTGTTTTACATATTACGTATGATATAATTTAAATTTACATATAGAGTGTCATTATTTTCAAGTAATGATAATATCGTTTTGCAGGAAACAATACCTTTTATATGTGCTTGAATGAGGCGCCCTTGCAACTCTTTGTACCTTAAACAAAAGTGGAGTTATCGCGAAGGGAGACCTATGTTTAAAATATATGTGAGACCAATATAGGGTTCATTTGCAAAAGAACCCTAAGTATGAGCGCCCTCCAGCAATTTCAGAAACTGAGTGGAAAGCCCTCATAAAAAATGCAAAGGAAAAAAAACTTTGAAAAGAAGGGATGACACCACCCGGACCATGAAGGTATGAGGCACTTTTATTAATGTAATTATGATGCTTTTTCATCAATATTGTCACATGTAATTAAGCTTATCAATACAGTAAATATAGACTCCCAAATACATCTAAAACCACGAATGTGAGAATACAAAAACATGGCCAACATTATCTTGGCCCAGGGTTACTCAAAACTCGCCGCAAAAATTGTAAGTATCTATTAAAAAAAATTTGCATCCAAATTACCCAGAATTTTTCTTATTTCACGTACTCTTGTAATCGAGGGGTATTATTGTTTAAATTCGACCTGGACATAGCTGATCTTCACGTTAATCTGTAGCAAGGGACTTCAATCGTTCTTTCTGTCCACCAGGAATCCAACCACAATAGAAACACTTCTGCAATCCAAAGGTAGCGGCGGAAGGGGGCCATTACTTCGTCTGGCTCACTGATCAACGAAATAAACATGGTTGCCCTTACTGCGGGCCACACAAATTTATAACATGAATTATCTTTCAAAAAGGTAACCCTTGCACTTGGATTAGAAATTATTATCAATAGAAACAATGAGTGTTCAGATATAGATAGTAGCGAGGAGCCAGGCAAACAAGACGGTGCAAAATCAACAGTTACATGAACGTAAATATAATTATACACAATGTTGAAGGTAAAAAATGTTTTCCGTGTTCACTTTTTATTATTCCTTCAAAACCTGAACATGTCAGTCTTTACCATTAACACAGAATGAACCATAATATTCATAGTTACTTTAGCAGAAAGTTCTCAAAATGTTATGTACTAAAAAAATTATGGACAAGACTTACTTCAAACAATCAAGGCAAATGATACATCGCGCAACATTATTCAATATTTTTTTCTTTTTCTACAATTTTCTTTAATCAATGCCCAAACTTGCGTACCTTAAAACAACATTTGATGAAGTAAACTAATAGCGATGAATTTAAATGAATTGTTCTCTGCTCTTTTAGTAGTCGTTCAAAATATTCAGCAACTTCTTAATTTTTATATAACATTTACATTCAGCACACAAGAAATTCAACGCCACATCTTCAAGTCTCAAAAGTTTTCTTTCTTCGTCAACGATGATCTTGCAGGATATTTAAATTCTTTTTTTTTTCTCTTCATCCTTCAAGCCCATAAAATCACGCAGTTGCGAAGTCATGCCTCAATCATACATACACCATGGATGGACACACTCACGTTCTTTAGGAAGGCCACACAAAACAAGTGGCTCACATATTCAATAAATAAAATTAACCCCTGCTCTGATTGCTTTGATTCAATAGAGAATTTCACCCTCTCTGAAATCACTCTAAGGCAACCAAACTCAATTGTATATTAAGAACTGATGTCAAATAATTATGTGCATATGTATATATAAACACATAAACGAATCATTAATTCAGTTTTCTAGGTTTTTTGGACTCTAAAAGCTAATTACCATAATACACACTAACTCTAATCATAACCCAATCATAACCCAAGAATTAGGTGTTTAACATTTTGCATAAATATTCACAAGCTATATCTTCATAAAATTGGTATTTATTTTATAATTTTCATTTCATACCTTATATTTATTGTTTTATGAAAATTGATTGATGTTGAAAAGGTCCACGTCTCTATTCATGTCATTATTGGCTTTGACCCATTTCGTTTTAATGCTTATTGCCAACCTTTGGCCCAAATCATTCCTGGAATCCATCTTCAATGACACTTGGCACATGGAGTTGAGCGTCCTAAAACACATTTAAGGGTAAAATCAAGACCATTATTCATACCATTATCCATCTAACAAACCTTCCCCGCATCAACCACATGGATTTTTCCCATTGAACAACTAACTACAAGGAAGAGTGGAGATAACCCCATAAACAACCCAACCATGCATGGACCGTTACCCCAGCTAATGCAGACCACTCTCCAATGTGAATGTCAATGTCTCTCAGGAAAAAAATGTAGGTTTTTATACCCCACAAACGACTCGACTATTACATGCCTCATTCAAACAAAATTTTATGTTAAACTCTTTTCCACTAAATAAATATATCATCACCATATTTGAGCCCCCACCACTTGGTTTTCCCATACCTCCAAACTATGCATTGTTCCCTTCCAGCCATCCATATTACACTAAACTCAACCCTTGTTATTTAATATTTTAACCCACATTAATTCATAGTGCAACCTACAAACTACAAATGAATAAAGAAAGAGATATTGAAGGGTTTCAATCCTAGTTTTCTAGCCATGGCATGGTACCTCATTCTCAATAAAGTTGTCTTTTCTACTTCCCCCCACAGATATTCATATAATCCATTCTATCCAAAAATTGAAAAGAAAAAAAAATTGTACTCAAGAACTAAAACCATTATGATAAGACATAGCTTACTCAACCTTTAGTATCTTGGTTTCCCTATACTAGCCTAGATCCATCTTACTCTGGATCTATCATGCGCCGAGAGGGATCAAATCTCTCGAGGTGCAAACCTATTTTTTGAGTGCAAAACTTGAGGAAAGCTTTGCACCTCGAGATATTTGATCCCTCTCGGTGCATGATAGATCTAGAGTAAGATGGATCTAGGCTGGTTCCAGTTGGAGGCATCAACGTCACATTTTTCAGATTATTAAAATTTTTGTATATTTTTGAGATGTACATCATACTTTGAAATTTTGAAGATTAGAAATACAAATTCTAACAAATGTTAGAACACTATTTTGAATACTAAACCACGTAATAATCGTAGAAATCAACATCTACACTATTCAATTATTTAAATATTTTTTTGGAACTATTGTACTAAAAATCATACTTTTCTCTCTTGCTCTTCGATATTAATAGGTTGAATTACTAAAACATAAAAATAAATGTACATTGTCAATAATTTTGCCTACTTACAGTGAAATTAATGCACAATGTTAATCCAATCACTTTAAAATTAATGTACCATCAATGTACATCCAATTACATCAAATCAGAAATCAACGTTTACATTGAAATCAATGCATATAATGCAAACAATGAAATAGGATTAGAAAACAACATCTACAGTGAAATGGATGCATCTAATGCAGGTAATCAAATAGGATTAGAAATCAACATCTACACTGAAATTAATGTATCTAGTGCAAGTAAGCAAATAATATTAGAAACCAACATCACTGAAACCAATGCATCTAGTGCAAGAAATCAAATAGGATTAGAAATCACCATCTATACTGAAATCGATGCATTTAGTGCAAGCAATCAAATACGATTATAAATCATGTACATTGAAATCAATGCATCTAGTGGAAGTAGTCAAATATAATTAGAAATCAACATCTACACTGAAATTAATGCATCTAGTGCAAGGAATCAAATAGGATAAAAGATCGTCGTCTACACTGAAATCAATGCATTTATTGCGAGAAAACATATAGGATTAGCAATCATCTACATTGAAATCAATGCATATAGTGCAAGAAATTAAATATAATTATAAATAAACATATACACTAAAATCGATGCATCCAGTGCAAGCAATCAAAATGGATTAGAAATCTCCATCTACACTGAAATCAATTCATCTAGTGCATGAAATCTTCTTCCCTCTCTCCCCCCTCGAAGTACATCTTTGTTTCCTTCCCTCTATCCACTCTCTCACATCCTCCCTTTCTTTCCTATCTCTCCATTTCTCTCCTACATCTCTATCGCTCTCTCTCTTCACCCTCCAACTCTGTTACTATATCCCTACCTCTCTCCTTCTCTCATCCCTTCTCTTCATATCTCATTCTTTGTCTCTTTATCTCATCTGAAAACATACACACTCTCTCTCCATCTCTCCTTTGTCACTTAATCTCTCTCTCCACTTATCAATATCTCTATATTTCTTCTTCCCTCTGTGAAATAAATCGTCTTCCCTCTCTCCCTCCTCCAACTCCATCTCTCTTTCCCTCCCTCTCTCCACTCTCTCACATCCTCTCTTTCTTCCTTCCCCTTTCTCCCTTTCTCTCCCATGTCTATATCTCTCTCTTTCCCTCTCTCTCCCTCTCTTCACCCTCCAACTCTGTCAATATATCCCTCCCTCTCTCCTTCTCCCCCCATTCCCTCCGTCTCTCCTTTTTCTCTTTATCTCACCCCAAAAAATACACATGCTCTCTCTATTTTTCCTTTTTCACTCCCCCTATGTCTCCACTTCTCGCTCTCTATGTATTTATTCTTCCCTCCAACTCCATCTCTCTATCCCTCCCTCTCTCCTCCTATCTCCCTCCGTCTCTTCTCCTCTATCTCTCCCTTCCTCTCCTACCTCCCTCTCTCTTCCCCCCTCTCTCTCTTTTCCCTCTAATCCTCTCTCTTCCCCCATAACTCTCTCTCTCTCTCTCTCTCTGCCCTCCAATCCTCTCACTATCTCCATCCCTCTCCCCTCCCCCCTCCCCCCTCCATATTTATGTCTGCCTCTTCCTCGCATACACTTTTCTACCTCTCTCACTCCTCTCCCTCTCTCTCTTCATTCCTCCTCTCCCCTCTCCTTGATTTTATCCCCATATCTCCCTTCTCACTCCCTCTATCTCTCCACCTCTATCACTCTATGTCTTTGTTCTTCCCTTCCATATATATCTAGAGTTAATATATATCATGACACTTTTTTTTTTTACAGAAACGGTTATGAGATATATTAACTGCTGGGTCTAAATGCCAGATTTCGGGTTACAATGAGAGGGAGAAGGGCCCAGGAAGTATCAATAGCCAGAAGTGCTATGAGACTTGTGGACAGCTTCCAGCTCTTTTTGACTACAATTATGTACTCGATTTTTGTGATTTCCCCTAGCTTAAAAATACAAACAAACTGATTCAATAGCAAGCAGTAAAACATTTAAGCTGGCAGATTATGGAATTGGATCCCATGTTTCGTCCTCGTCTCGAATTATTGCCCCAGCAGAGATGAGGACAACTTTATTTGCTTCAAGGTCTGCTTCTTTGTTGTTGTCTCTCAACACATGATAGTAGCTCAACTTTTTAAACAATTTCCCCAAAATTCTGATTCTGGATATCAGCCTTGCCAATCTAAGATCACGGGGGGAGGAGTTTGTCACCATAATTTTGATTATCACTTGGGAATCCCCAAAAACATTAACCTCCTTGATTTCTAGATTCAAGAGCGATTTAAGGCCTTGAAGGAGGGCCAGTGCCTCTGCTTGAATGTTGGAGTTGATCCCCAGACCCCATGCAAAGCTGTGGATCAAAACACCTTCAACATTTTTTACAATACCTCCTGCTCCAGCCCTTCCTGGGTTACCCTTTGATGCCCCATCAAAGAAGAAAGAGTGCACCTGTTGCTTGGAGATCCATTCTTGAAACTCAGCATTGTTCTTCCCCCTTATTTTCCAATCTTCAATGAGGGAAATGTTGTTGGTGGCTTGAAGAAATTGCAGGGTTAGGGAGGTACCCCAGACTGAATCTAATTGAGTGAGATTTGAGGCATATTTTTTATTATCCAAGCTCTCCTTTAACTGGAATTTTATCTTGGCCGCCACCACCTTGACATCATGCTTAGTATCTCTAAAGATTCTGTTGTTTCGCTCAAGCCAGATCTGCCAGCAGCAGATTTTGGGGAGGGCAGACCACGCCTTTTTTATCACTTTGTTTTTGGGTGGAGGACCGGGGTAACTGTTCTGCCAATTTGCAAAAAGATTAGGAATAGAGGAGGGAAGGACAAAATTGGGGTTCCAGTAATCCATCAGCTCGCTCCAAACCTGCACAATGAATTTACAATTCAAGATCAAGTGTGTGGCACATTCCACATTTTCTCTGCACAATGAGCACCTAGACGGACCATGGAAACCTCGTTTCTGCAGTTTGTCATCTGTAAGAATTTTCTTGTGGCAAAGAAGCCAACAGAACATGTCGATTTTAGGCAGAGAGTGCAGACGCCAGATCGCAGTCCAAGGGGCAGGGTCCGGGGGGACGTGAGGCCTCAAGGTGAGCTTTGCGTAGCCTTGGGCTACCGTGTAACCTGCAGCGAGTAAACCCCAGCCACGCGAATCTCTTCTGCGCGGATGAATGGGGGCAATACCGTTCAGCATGGAGCGAAGACAATTGCAATCATGAAGGAGCTCCGGAGGCACGTTAAAGAAATTCCAGCCTGCCCAATGCGTCCCATCCCACGTGGAGATATCCCACAGCGTAGTTTTCCCAGCAGAAGTCAACCAGCAACGAATCGCGTTCAAAGAGGAACAGTCACCAATTGGATCACGACCCAGAATACGATCTGTCCAGATATTTATCTTCTTATCGTTTCCAGGAATCCAAAAGGCGTTGGAGCTGATCAGGGGGGCAGCTTTGGAGCAGAGTCTAGCAAAGGGAGAGACGCCTTGGGGGAGAGGACCATCCAGGCCCCTGAGTCTCTTGCCTTTAAAATATTTCTTCCAGAGTGCTAATTGGGCCCATCAAGGCTTGGGTGCAATGATTCTCCAGAGCAGCTTGGCTCCCATGGCTATGTTCTGAAGAGAGAGATTCTTGAAGTTTAGCCCCCCCTCCCTCAGCGGTTTGGAGACAGTCTCCCAGTTAACCAGTGGGAATTTCCTCTCATTATGTTTTCCCCCCTTCCAAAAGAAGTTTCAAATATGCTGTTCCATTTTCTGAAGGATGCCAATTGGGGCCAAAAGAACAGAGAACTGAAATAGGGGAAGACTGCAAAGGACAACTTTGATGAGGACAAACTTGCCCGCAATATTGAGCCAGGTGAGCCCCCAAGCCTGGAGCTTATTTTTGAATTTTTCCACTTGGGGGAGCCAATCCTTACTATAGGCCCTCTTGAGGAAGATAGGAAGCCCAAGGTATTTGAAAGAAGTCCAAGCTGGAGAGGCTGCAAAGCCAAAACACCTTGCAATGGAACTAAGCAAGCTGGGAGGAGTATTCCAACTGTAAATATGGCATTTCCCCTTGTTGAGGCTACTTCCCGACACCATACAATATTCGTCTATAGCTTCTTTAAAGCTGTTGGCTGAATGTAGTGTTGCAGCCCCCAGCAGCAAAGTATCATCGACGAAGAGGGCGTGGTTGATGCTTTTAACTCCTCTGGCAATGCAAAGCCCTGTGATCTCCTGCTCTTGCATTTTCTTGTTTAGATAGAAACTGATAACGGAGGCCTGGAGGACAAACAGAAGGGGAGAAAGAGGGCAGCCCTGCCTTAGTCCTCTTGAGGCTTTGAAGAATTCCGCTACTCTGCCATTAACAAGGGGAGCAATCCAAGGCTCTGAGATACAGGCCCGAATCCAGTTTATAAAGTTCTCCCCAAATCCAAATTTTTTCAGAACATTCAAAAGGAAACAATGCCTGACTCGATCGAAGGCATTGGCTAAGTCCAGTTTGACAACCATACCTCTTTCCTTACGCTGCTGGCTTGAGAGAATTGCCTCTTGAACCAAAATGAAACTGTCCACTAGTTGTCTACCATGAATAAAGCCCCCTTGATTTTCAGGAATGATTGTGGGGAGAAGATATTTCAGCCTGTTTGCTATTACTTTGGTGATCAACTTATAACCAATATTACAGAGAGAGATGGGGCGAAATCTGTTGAAGGAATTGGCGCCTTTCTCCTTGGGGATGAGAGCAAGGAACGCAGAGTTTGTGCTACCTCCTAATTTCTGACAGTCTTGGGATTTTTGAACCATTTTGTAGAGATATTTTTCCACAATGTGCCAACAGGATTGCAGAAATCTGGCGGTGAATCCATCCGGTCCTGGTGCTTTGTCAGGATCCATGGAAAATAGAGCATTCTTGACCTCAGCCTTGGTGACTTTGGCTTCTAGAAGATGGTTCATCTCAGCAGAGATTGAAGGGGGGACCCAGTCCAGAAGATCAGAATTTTGAATCAGATTCACATCCTCACTGTACAACTTCTGGAAGTGAAGAAAAGCTGCTCATTTAATGCTTGCAAAATCTTTATGATTGGAATTGTCATCCTTAATCTCAGATATGGTGTTGAAGCATTTTCTGGCTTGAGTTTGCTTGTGAAAGAAAGAGGAATTTCTGTCTCCCACTTTAAGCCATAGACAACGAGACTTAATCCTCCAAAACTCTTCTTCTGCCAGGCAGGCTTTGTGGAAGTGTTGTTGGAGTTGAATCTCCTTATCGAGGATTTCTCTAGTTACATATGCCTCTTCCGAAAGCAAGTGGTGTGCTTCCAGTTGACTTTGGAGATTTTTCCTTTCAGCTGCTGGGTTAGAAAGAGTTTTGGCCCAACATTTTAAGGCAACTTTCGTTCTTCTGAGTTTTTCTTCCCACACGAAGAAGGGTGATCCATTGACTGGCTGAGACCAACTTTCTTTGACAATCTGCATGAAATTGGATTCCTTGACCCAGAGGGGGCTAAATCTGAACGGAATGGGGCCAAGGTCGGGGTGAGCCCGGAGATCAAGCTTGATAGGCTTATGATCAGATATGCTGCAAGGAAGGATTTTCATACTAGCATCTAAACCAAGCAATAGAAAGGAACTTTGTACAAAAAATCTATCCAGTCTTGCTGCTATGTGACCAGGGCCTACTCTTTTGTTTGACCAAGTGAACTTACCTGAAGAGGGCTTGATGTCCAGCAAATCCCAATCTTGCAGAAGATCCTCTGCCCATTCCCTCGCCGGATCTCGCACAATGCAGCCTCCTCTCTTTTCAGAGGAATGCAATGTGAGATTGAGGTCACCTGCAATAATGATGTTGTCAAGGTTCCCTAATTCCGCCTGGCTTCTTATAGAGTCCCAACAGGCCTTTTTTTCTCCAGCATTGACTGGAACATATACATTAAAGAGACAAAAGTATTCTTTAGTGACAAGATGCTGCATTTTTAGGAGCAGCCAATGAGTGTTTGAAATTTCAGAAATTAACGAGAACTTGCTATCATTCCAAAGAGTGCCTAACCCTCCAGAGGCTCCTCGGGCTGAGACAGCTTTTGCTTTGCTGTTACTCCAGATTCTTTTACTTGTTTGGAGGAAGTCTGCTTCCTCCATCTTAGTCTCCTGGATAAGGAATATGTCCGGGGCTTCTATTCTTATTAAGTTTCTTGTTGCCTCTTCCTTGATCTTGCTCCCCATACCCCTACAATTCCAGGAGACTATTTTCATTATTTACCTTTGTTTTGCTGGGCTCCCTTGGAGCCTTGGGGCTGGTTTCTCACCATCTTCGGCTTTTTTGCTAGTAGCTTCTCCAGAGTTGGTTGGCTGCCCTGTAACTTGTCCTTGTACGTTTCCTGCTCTCTTTTCTCCCGATCTGTTTTGCGACCTCTTGTGGATCTCCTAACAAAGGCCTGAGAGTCGCCTATTTCTCCTTCCTCCTCCGAATCTTCCGACTCCAGGTCCTCTTCCTCGACGTCAACAGGTATTCCTTTTGAGCTTTCTGCAACACTTGCGTCTTTGGAAGACATAGAGGGAGTCCCTTTGACCGGGGATGCTGTCTTTTGAACCTCCACCTCCTGGGTGTCCTCTTGGTGCGAGCTTAGGAGTTCAAATTAGGAGTTCAAACTTGTTTTCAGGAGCGGACTTAGACGGGATCTGCTGAGAAGAGGCCTGTTGGGGACCTTTGCCACTAGGGCCTCCCAGATTTTGAGCCTTATGGGAGGTTTTGGAGCGCTTGACTTGATTCCATCCGTCCTCCTTCCCTTGCACAACCTCATTGTTGGATGGACAGCCTCTGGCGAAGTGGCCATAGACATGGCATTTCCGACATTTGAAGGGCAGCTGCTCATAGTCCAGTTTCTGCACATGCGTCCAGCTTCCGACTTTGATTTTGATGGCCTCTGGTAGCCCAACCTCAAGATCTACTTCCACGCAGATCCTAGCGCAGTCATACTGGTCCTTGTTGTTTGCTCGATCGATGAACTTCCCAAGGGCATTTCCAATATGCATCAGAGAATCCCAATTCCAGCAGTGAACTGGCAGATTTGGGAGTCTAACCCACACCGGGACTGCTTTGGGCACATCCACAGCAGGATCGAAGTCTGGAGTCCACTTATTTAGATACAAACCCTAGGGGCCCATGAAGTAGGGGCCGTTCTGGAAGATCAGATCTTTGTCTTCTTTTGAAGTGAACTCGAAGAGAAAGTAACCTCTCCCAAAAAAATAAGAAGTAACGCTTTCTTTGATCAGAGGCGCCCAGTTTCTGTTGACCCAGCTCTCAGTGGTTTTGGGAGATGGCCAAAGCCCTGTGAACTGGCCTATGAGGGCTCGTTCAGCCAGTGATAAAGCAACCTGAATCGGAGTCTCTGCTGGAAGAGAGATCTCAAGTATTTCATCAATTTTCTTAACAAATTTCGCAGCTTCAACATTCTTCTTCTTAGGAAGCCCTGCCAATAAGCGATCGAAAGCCTCAGCAGAAGAGGGCGGGGGAGGGGGACGAGGCCCCTGGGGAGAGCCCAGCCCATCCATGGGCGCAAGCCCTAGCAAGAACGCGGCCTGGATCAAGATGCGCAGGCAGCAGCAGGCAGCAACACGTTCGCTCCAAACAAGAGCAAGAATCGCATCATGAAAATAAAAATTATTTCATATGGTATGTTAGGAGACCATATATCATGATACATTAATATACATAATAATATAAAAAATTTAATATTGTATTAATCCAAAGTTATTAAATATAATAATATTAATATGAATATTAGATTTAATAATAATAATATTATTATTAATATTTTGATATTAATATTAGGGATAATAATGGTTTTTTTGGCATGATATTAATAATAATTTGGCCCATAGTATTTGACCTATAGGATTCACCTAAATAAAACCTATTTTTTGAGTGTTGGTAAATATAAAGAGATTTATAGAGTAAATATAAAAAATAGGTTTTATTTATTTACCATACCTATTTTATTTACAATGGTATTTGGCCCATAGACTTGGTATATAATTAGATGTTGATTTATAATGATATTTGATATGTTTTTATATATTTATCATGCCTCTTTATACCTCTTTTATATTGATTTATTTATTTACCATAGCTCTTTTATAAATATGGTATTTAGTCCATGGTATTAATAATAATTTGGCCCATGGTATTTGGCATATAGGCTTCACCTAAATAAAACTTCTTTTTTGACTTATTGTAAATATAAAGAGGTTTATGGAGTAAATATAAAAAGAGGCTTTATTTATTTAGTGGAAGTAGTCAAATATAATTAGAAATCAACATCTACACAGAAATTAATTTTCATCTTTTTTCAGTGGAAATAGTAAATATCCATATTTATTTTCATCTTTTTTTCTACTATTTTCTAATGCATAATGTTTTCTCGCCCTTTCCAGCTCATAAATAATGGTTTCTATAGTGAACGCTTTCATACAAAATTAAATTTGACAAATGATTAAAATCTACAATGATAGCCTATATGGAGTTTTTATTCCATTAACTTCTGTAACTCTTTCTATGTATATATTATTGAATATTTTTTCAAATTTCCAAAACACTATATTTTATAATTAATTAAATAAATATATATAAATAATTTTCATATATATATATATATATATATATATATATAATTAATTTTAAAATATCATATCATAACATATGACAATCCATCATTCTTAAAATATCAGAATATATTAAAATTTTAAAATATCATAACATAATATATGACAACCCATCATTCTTAAAATATCATAATATATTCAAAATCTGCAATTAATATCCTATAAAAAAAACGTCACTTGTATTCATGTAAATTAAACATAAATGTACACAATTGATCTGAATTATTAAATGTTGCAGCACTTGACTTTACAACGTGAAAATTAGGTTTTCATCTATTGATCATAATCTACGAAGAAGACTATTGCAATAATTGATCAATAATCTACGAAGAAGACTATTGCAATAATTGGCTCTTTACGAACTTGACCAATTCAAAGTGAATGAAATTCTTTTCTTTAAAGGCGTCGGCGTACTATTGCAATAATTATCTGAGATCATCTAACAGAAGGCGTCGTTTTCCGGAAAACCTTGAATATTTAAGGCTAGCATAGCCATCATTGTCTGGTGTTAGAGTGTCTAGATCTTCTACTACAACTTTAAATTAGGCTCAACTGGTTCCATTATAGAGGCCATCAGAGTTATTTTTGTCTTGTAAGTATTGATAAGATTATTAAAATTATTTAAAATTATGAAGCAAAACAGGAAAGGCAACGGATCGTGGAATGGGGCTAGATGGTTTCGAGAAAAGAATTCATCCAGCGTACATTATGCATCTTGTGCACACAAATGTTGTTTTCTAAAAATTGTATGGTTGTTTTGAGAAAAACCAAGGAAACACTTTCTGTACCATTTCCGTTTCTTCGCAATCGTGCTGTCGTATTTCTAGTCATGTATGTCATCCAGAAATTAAATGGTTTAATTTATCTACAACTAAAAACAGGACCATAGGCAGGGATTTTGACTTGTCTAAGTATTCTGACATTACCTGAGAGAACTCCAGCTCCGGAGATTCCAGTTCGAACCGCACCATAGAACCAAATGTGATTCACCTCTATGTTCGATCAGAGCTGAGTTGTTTTAATTTTTTTTGGTTTATTTATATGATTATTAAAAATTATTTGTTAAGCCGACACTTATTTTTTATTTTTATTTTAATTTAAAATTTCGGCCGACATTGAGGACGTGACCCACCTGACATCGAGGTCATATTGGGTTGTAGATGCGCCTCTTGGCGCAATCATCTTGCTTATAAGAGAGATGGTTTCCATGCGAGTCATGTTATTGTTGTTAACTACATTCTTACACTTATGAGTATTATTGATGAGGAAAATGATTTCCATATAAGCTGTCTGCAACTATAACTAAAAGTAAAATCTCTTGTGAGTGTTTGTGAGTCTATATAGTTAGAGGTTAACCTTACAAAATCCTAGTCTTGAATACCACTCATTAGAAAAAATATATTTTCACATTCATAAGTAAGTTAGTGGAAACTATTAATTATTACCTATAAGATTCATGTAGTAAAGATGCCAATTATGTTCAATAAAATATCTTGGAGTTCAAAGGGTTATACCCTTTTATTTTCTGCTTTTCCAGTATGTTCTAGTCATGTAGTGCCATTTTGACACTCTCATTCAACCTACAAACCTTATTGTTTCAGTAACATGGGACCCATGCATTCTCAAGTATTTTGAATATTACTACATTCCAATTTTAAGGTCAAAGAACGAATAAACGATCTCTTCAAGTTATTGATGAGGAAATAATATATATTGGTGAATAACTCTAACTATTATAGTAACAGTCATAATATCTACTATTATAGTAGAATAGGTCCACAAAAGTAGTCCAATCTTATATTAAGATAATATTTTAAGAGAATTTATTATCTCTAGTTGGAAGTTTGAATAAACACTTCTAGTTTTTCTCAATATATTTTTGAAAACAGAAAACAAACACGTGGTGGAAATGTCCAAAAAAACAAGGGTGGTGATTTTCTTACAGTCTAACTTGACCTGAAATATTTTGAAATTTGGATATAACCATTGTCCATCCTAGATACCTAGCCAATAGGCTAAACAAAAAATTCATGTGTATGAGGCGGGAAGGGGATATATTGGTTTTTTCACATAAAATGTCAAGATTACTAGCCTCCATTGGCAAGGGAATATATTTTTCTATTCTCTCATAGGGCCATAGTTGTGTAAGTTACTCGGGTTTATTAGTTTTGTAATTTACGTTAATCTACAGGTGATCAACTATTTGCAAAAACAATCTATTATAAGAGAATTCAAGTTTCTTTATATTCCAAAAATGAAAACAAACGGGTGAATCATCATTACTGAAACAATACCCAATGTTTCTACTAATGTTGTCTTGATACTCAATGCTCTTTTGTGATAATATGGTATCCATCAAAGATTTTACAATTATTAGTTATTTTCAGATTGTTTTAACTTACTTCTTTTCCTAAGAGTGATTAGCCAAAAAAACATTCCAGGTATGGGGAAACTTGTTGCATTTATAACCTAGTTTTGTGTAGAGCTCTATAAGGTAATCCTGTATTCTAACTTGTTCAAGAAACTGGACGGTAGCCACCGTTCCCGTTAAAAAACGCGCTAGAAACGTGAGGGTACCAGAAATGCCGTTTTCTACGGCGTTTCTCATTTTTATCGCTGAGAAACTGGTTTTTCATAAACGATTCGTTTCTTACAGCGTCTTGATGCAAAAAGTTCTTCGATTTTCTATGCAACGATTTGGTTTCTCCTTGTTTTCTCGACCGTTTCGCAGTTTCCTATCCAAACTCATGCAAAATCCAGTTAACTATTGTTTTAAAAAAACTGCATGCAAAAACGACAGCATGCAAACTAGTCTAATTTTCTGGGAAAGCAAGTTTTGAGGCAGATTTAAGCTGCGGAGAGGGTAGAAGATTCAGTAGATGCAGTCAAGGTGTGGATAAGATCCGAGCAGAGAAGAGGAGGAAAATCAGATCTGAGCAGAGGAGGAGAAGTGAGTACGGCAAGGAGCCCGAGTTAACATTACGCTCCCAGTGAGTTAGCTTCATAAATATTTCATAAGATGATTAAAAGTATTGTGTTGTTTTTTTTTTTTTTTTTGTGTGACCGAGGTATTTCTGAATGCGAACAAGTGCATATATTTTAAATGTAACTCCAACATTCAAATCATAATGCCCAACAGACAACACCCATAGATATTGACACTTTTCCCCACAATTTTCTCCATTTGCATATGAATTTTCCCCGATACTGGATATTGTTATTTCCAATCCATTACAAACAGATTTTGTTGAAGAGTTTAGGACTCTAGCAGGGTTTATGGTTTCTGTTTTACTGCTTGCATTACTTGAATGCTTCGACTTTATGGGTTTTATAGCTGATATATTTGTGGAACCTGCCTCTCTTTGTGTCTTTCAAGATCGATAAATTTTAATAATACCCATTGGAATCTTCACATTTTTCTCTCTGAAATTGGCATGCGTTGCTGCAAAACCACTGTCCTTGATCACTGTTGGTGATATAAAATATCTTTTATAATAGATAATTAAATTCAAAATCATGAAATTTTTTAAAGGCATTTATAAAATTTTAACCAACTTATGTTCTTGATGGCATTTATAGGCATTTTTGCATCAATGTTCTTGATGTCATTATCTTCAATGTTTGTTTGTCAGGGAGTTACCATTATATGATAAAGTGGGTTTCAGGATTAAGTGAAAGGTATGCCATCAAGGTTTAAGTGAATATGGCCACCAATTTACATATAAAAATTATTGATTCAGACATGTCAAATGACTTTGATGTTGTGTGAAAATTTATACTTATGTTTGGTTAATTGTTTTCAATATTTTATATAAAAAATAACACAAGGGGATGTACATTTGATCATAGTTTGCATTATTATAATTCAATTTAATTTAATTTATGTTTTTGCACTATGATTTTTGTGATCCCATAAACAAGATTGTTGTTTAATTATAGTTTGCATTATTACTCTTGAATTTGGTACATTGTAATGTAATTTTTGAGATCTCAGAAACAAGCTTGTAATGTGTCTAGACTCGCCTAGATCCATCTAACTGGATCTATCATGTTGTGAGAAGGGATCAAATCTCTAGAGGTGCAAACCTATTTTGAGTGCAAAACTTGAGGAAAGGTTTGCACCTCGAGATTGATCCCTCTCGGCGCATGATAGATCCGAGTTAGATGAAAGTTTTGCACCTCGAGAGATTTGATCCCTCTCGGCGCATGATAGATCCAGAGTTAGATGGATCTAGGCTGGTTCCAGTCGGAGGCATCAACGTCACATTTTTCAGATTATTTAAAAAAAATTATATTTTTGAGATGTAAGATGGATCTAGGCTGGTTTCAGTCGTGTGTTGCCAAGGAAAATCTATCAAAGATATGATTAATTTTATCGGTAATATGTAAATATATCAAATATTAATATAATCATTTTAAATATGCTAAATATTTTTGAGATTAACTTGGTCATTTTAATTTTAAATTTTCTTAGTTACCTTAGTTCGTTGAGATGATAATTATTGTTAATAACTATAATGATGAAAAATGATGAAATATTTTTTTTAAATGCAAAGTGACAATAATAGTGTTGGAAGATAGAAAATGTGAATAATAAGAACGTACTGATGTTACAATCAATCTCAAACTATTTTCTTCTACTATTCTTATTTCCTCCCTTGTTAGTTTTGTTATCTTTTCATATCGATTATATAAAAAAGAAAATTTAAATCGTAAACCATTTAAATCTTTAGCTCAATCTGTTGTATTAAACATGATACCTTGTCTCTCTTGCTCTCCAATATTAATAGCTTAAATTACTATAACAAAAAAATCAATCTACATTGTTAATAACTTTTTGTGCTTACAATAAAATCAATGCATATTGTTAATCCAATCACTTTAATATTAATGTATCGTCATATATCCAATTACATCAAATCATAAATCAACATATACATTGAAATCAATGCATTTAATGCAAGCAATCAAATAAGATTAGAAAATAACTTCTACATTGAAATCAACGCACCTAATGCAAACAATCAAATAAGATTAGAAACCAACATCTACACTGAAATCAATGCATTTACTCAAAGCAATCAAATAGGATTAGAAATCACCATCTGTGAAATCAATGCATTTAATGTAAGCAATCAAATAGTATTAGGAATAATCTACGTGAAATAAATGAATCTAGTGCAAGAAATCAAATATAATTATAAATCGACGTCTAAATTGAAATCAACACATCCCGATTAGAAATCCAAATAGTATTAGGAATCATCATCTACACAGGAAATCAATGCATCTAGTGCAAGTAATCATATATCATTAGAAATAAATATCTATACTAAAATCGATGCATCTAGTGCAAATAATCAAATAGGATTATAAATCACCATCTCCACTTAAATCAATCCATCTAGTGCAAGAAATATTCTTCCCTCTCTCCACCCTCCATCCATATCTATATCCCCATCCATCTCTTTTTTCTTGTCTCTATCTCACCCCCCTAAGCACACACACTCTCGCACTCCATATATATCATTCTCTTTGTCGATCACCCTCTCTCCCCATCTCTCTCTTCTTCCCTCTCTTCCCCTTCTCTCCCTCTCCCCCGCTAATATCTCTCTTTCCTCCTTTTGTCCTCTCTCTCTCTCTCCATCTTCCTTATCACTCACACACTCTCTCTATAGGAACCAACATCTACACTGAAATCAATGCATTTACTCAAAGAAATAAAATAGGATTAGAAATCACCATCTCCACTTATATCAATCCATATAGTGTGAGAAATATTCCTCCCTCTCTCCACCCTCCATCCATATCTATATCCCCCTCCATCTATTCTTTTTTGTCTCTCTATCTCACCCCCCTAAACACACGCGCTCTCGTACTCCATATATATCAATCTCTTTTTCAATCACCCCCTCTCCCCATCTCTCTCTTCTTCCCTCTCTTCACCTTCCATCTATATCTCTATCTTTCCCTTCTCTTCCTCTCCCCCATTAATATCTCTCTTTCCTCCTTTTGTCCTCTCTCCCTCTCTCTCCATCTTCCTTATCACTCTCTCTCTCTCTCTAGAAACCAACATCTACAATGAAATCAATGCATTTACTCAAATAAATCAAATAGGATTAGAAATCGCCATCTACATCGTAAATCAATGCACTTAGTGCAAACAATCAAATAGGATTAGAAATCATCTACACATTGAAACCACCCTGCAAAAGTAACTCCAATTGTATTAGAAATCACCACCTACACCGAAATCAATGCATCTAGTGCAAGTAATCAAATATCATTAGAAATAAATATCTACACTAAAATCGATGCATATAGTGAAAATAATCAAATAGGATTATAAATCACCATCTCCACTTATATCAATCCATCTAGTGTGAGAAATATTCTTCCCTCTCTCCACCCTCCATCCATATCTATATCCCCCTCCATCTCTTCTTTTATGTCTCTCTATCTCACCCTCCTAAACACACACACTCTCGCAATCCATATATATCAATCTCTTTGTCAATCCCCTACTCTCCCCATCTCTCTCTTCTTCCCTCTCTTCACCTTCCATCTATATCTCTATCTTCCCCCTCTCTCCCTCTCTCTCCATCTTCCTTATCACTCACTCACTCTTTCTCTCTCTCCACCTTTCTCTCTCTATTTCTTTCTTCTTACCTCTCTCCTCCTCCCCCTCCAAGTCCATCTCTCTTTCCCTCCCTCTCTCCACTTTCTCACATCCTCTCTCTTCCTTCATCTCTTTCCATTTCTCTCCCATCTCTTTCTCCCTCTCTCTCTCTCTTCACCCACCAACTATGTTACTATATCCCCCCCTCTCTCCTTATATCTCCTTCTCCCCCCTTATCTCCATCTCTCCTTATTTGTCTCTTTATCTCAGCCCCAAACATACATGCTCTCTCTCTGTCTCTCCCTTGTCACTCCTTCTCTCTCTCCACTTCTCACTCTCTATATTTCTTATTTCCTACATCTCTCCCCCTCCAACTCCATCTCTCTTATCAATCCCTCTCTCCTCTTCTCTCTCAAGTCCTCTCTCTCGTCCTTCCTCTCTCTCTCTCTCCTCTAAATGCCTCTCTCTTCCCTGATCTCTCTCTCTCTCTCTCTCTCTCCAATACTCTCTCTTCCCCCATCACTCTCCTCTCTCTCATCCTTCCTCTCTCTCCAATATTCTCTCTTCCCCCATCACTCTCCTCCTCTCTCTCATCCTTCCTCTCTCTCCCTTTCTCTCCCACCTCTGTCTCTCTCTTTTCCCTCCAATCCTCTCTTCCCCCATATCTCTCTCTCTCTCTCTAATCCTCTCTCTTCCCCCATCCATTTTTTTCTCTCTCTCTTTCCACCCCTCTCTCTCTCCAACTAAATTACTATATCCCTCCCTCTCTCCTTCTCACTTTTTCTCTCCCCCCTTCTTTCCATACATCTTACTTTGTCTCTTTATCTCACCCCTAAACATACACACTCTCTCTCCATCTCTCCCTTATCACTCTCTCTCTCTATTTCTTCTTATTTATGTAAACTAATGAACATAAATATTCGTAAATATAAAGCAGATTATGGAGTAATTTTGAAAAGAGGTTTTATTTACTTACCATACCTCTAGTTTATTTATATTTTTATTTATTTACCATACCCCTTTTCTTTACTATGGTATTTGGCCCATAGGCTTGTTATATAATTAGATTTTTATTTATAATCATATTTGATATATTGTTATTTATTTACCTTACCTCTTTATGCCTCTTTGATATTTATTTATTTACCATACCTCTTTATATCTATTTTATATTTATTTATTTATTTATCATACTTGTTTATACCTCTTTTATATTTATTTATTTACCCATGGTATTTGGCCCATGGTATCAATATTAATTTGTCCCATGGTATTCGTACCATAGGCTTCATCTAAATAAAACCTCTTTTTAAATTTTTTTAAATATAAAAAAGTTTATGGAATAAATATAAAAAGAATTTTTGTTTATTTACCATACATCTAGTTTATATATTTTTTTAGTTATTTACCATAGCTCTGGAGTAAGTATAAATTCATTTTACAAATATTTAATTAAAAGAAATATTAAAATATTTTTGATTTTGATTGTTTATGTTGAATTAACTCTTCTCATTTGATTTAGGAAATGGTATTGACTTTAGTAAAGAGTAAAGATGTTTAAAATTTTACTTAATTTGGAAATTCAATGTGGTAAATTTTTTTGTTAAAGGTAAAGTCAATACATGCAAATGATGTTATTCAATTTCAATATATATATATATATATATATATATATATATATATATGATTAAACCATACCATCTTCACTGATATCTTTCCATTTACCTAATTCAAGTGTATACAACTGATAGAAAACATGAAGTAAATTTTAGCCAAGATAAATAAAAGCAAATCCTGAACTCTCTAACATCAATTCTGGATAGAGCCAAGTAATATTGGAAAGCGTGAATACTAAATCAAACATACTTAGAACAAATCACCATTGTTGCAATTTTATGCACAAGACTGCTATTCATTGCAATCATAATTATGAATAATTCAAATAGGCATAGAAATTCGAGTCTAGTTATACATACGAAATCTCTTAGGGTCGACGACAACATAATTTTAATGCATCAAAGGGATTTGATGATTCCAACTAACAGTGGAAGTAAAAATGTTGGAAATAAGTAGATACATCAGATACATAAGGAACGCACAAATCTGTATGATTGAAGATATAACTATAGTATAATCAACTGAAATTAATATTTTTACTCAGAAAATGTATCCCAGGTAGTAATACCAAGTGCAAAATTCTAGAAAGAATATCGTAATGGAAGTGATGGTTTCGACTACGAAACCATCCAAAAATAAACAATATATACACCGCTAGTAAGAAATGTTGTAAGTACAAAAAAGAGAATGTGAACTTCCCTTAAGGGAGAAAAACCCTGGAAAGTAACTACAAGTTCCACGCTGGTAAAATAAACCCCTCAACATTAAATTAAAATATAATTAATTATATATATTGAATTATTTTTCTGAAATAATTCAATAATATATAAATTTGCATTCAACCATTTTTAAAAGAAAAAATTGAATCCTAAAACGGTAATCCTAATCACTTGGAAAAGGCTCGTAAAACGGTAATCCTAATCACTTGGAAAAGGCTCGTAAAATTGTAAAACGTAATCCTAATCACTTGGAAAGGGCAAGTAAAACTAGAAATATCTGCATTGTTGTGTCTTCTATTTACGTATGGAGAGTCAATCTCACAAACACAAATTTTCTGGCCATCTTTGTCATTTGATTAAAGCTTCATACCAAACGCTCTTCTCTGCACCGCGCTGCTGCCCAGGCTATTTCTGGATAGAATTCAAGGATAAGTTCATTGCACGCGGGTAAAGAATATAGTTCAAGAAATGGAGTTGTTTTAATTTTTTTTGTTTATTTATATGATTATTAAAACTCATTTGTTAAGCCGACACTTATTTTTTATTTTTATTTTAATTTAAAATTTTAGTCAACATTGAGGACGTGACCCACTTGACATCGGGGTCATACTGGGTTGTAGATGCGCCTCTCGGCGCAATTATGAATGTTTTGTTTTATGTTTTTCATATATATTTTTTTTCTCTCTTCATTTCGTGAATGTGAAATCTCTAAAATTTGTTTCTGGGCCTTGTTTTCGCTTTTCGTCTGGGGTGAAATTTCGGGAACATTTTTTGGCAGATGGCCAAAATTTGAGTGAAATTTTTTATTTCTCGTATGAGAAAATAGTCAACTCAATTTCTAGACCGAAAGTTTTTAGAACTCTCGTCTGAGAGATTTTTAATGTTTCGCTCGAGAGTTAGATTGGGTTTGACCGGAGTTAAAATACTCTCGGACGAGAGTTAAGTATTTTCTCGTCTGATAGTTTTATTGACATAAACTTTCAAGTAAACTTTCGGCCTAAAGTTGTTTTAACTTTCGTCTGAGAGTTTTATTTTTATAAAAAAAACCCAAAAATCCTGTCTCCCCTGACATTCTGCAAACCTGTAGACTGGAGCACTGCCGTTTTCGAGTCACTATGAGCACCAACGAAAAATTGGATATCTAGTCAGTTAAGTTTCGAAAACGATTTTTTTTTTAAGGTAAATTTTATTATGTGTGTTATATTCTCAATCACAGAATACAAAAAATGAACACAACCTGATTTTTCAAGCAAACTCCTCCACAATTTCTTGTTGGAATTTTCAGTTGAGGAGAGGTTTCCGGAACACTTTGAAGCGATTTCCTTCAGGAGTTTCTGTGTGAAGTTTCAAGTTGGTAAGTATCCTTGTCTTTCTATACGCCTCTTGCATGGAGGATATTTGGTTCACTTGGAGCTTCTGTGTGAATTTTCAGGCTGGTAAGTAATATAATTGAAGCATTACACATATGTGATACCATAGCAGTGGTAAATGAGCCTTTAAATTCAATGCATGGATTATTTCAAGTAGCGTTAAACACTAGGGTTATGATAGGTCAAAATTTTGATAGTATTAGAGGTTTCCATCCTTCAATCACACAACGCACCCACAAGTTGTAGTTACATTAGAATCTCATTGTGACCTATGATTCAAGACCCCTAAATTGCAACCCATACCACCTCTATCGCATGTGAAAAATACAATGTACATTTCCAACGTGTGATTGGTCCTACATACTCTGCCTCCAAGTTGCAAATAACACTAACAATTTGTAGTGGTCTTAGGAATTAAATTAGCATATGTGCTAGAGATTTAATTTGTGACTAAGAGTAGGTCAAAGATTGCACTTCTAGATTACAGTGAGATTGAACTTGAAAAGTGTGACTTGCACTGTAACTAAGATTCATGACTGGGTCTTGAGGTTGCAAGTTGAATATATTATCTTCATCGAGATAAACTCATGATTTGTGGTTGAGTAGGAACTATAATATGGCACTAGACCTGAATCTGTAACATATGACTCCCTCTCTTAATGCGACTTTAAAAATAAGGTTAGATATAGCCACCTTATTTCTCGAGTATTACAAGCCAACTATGGAGAAGATACATCTTCTTTCATAATGAATCTTTGAAATGGAACAATATAAAATGTATCACTAATGGATGGACAATGATTATGTATAAATGATTGACCACACTTTGAGAACATATATTGACTTTGCAATAGCATGAAAGTATATTAATTTCTATAATTTACTATAACACCTTCAATGCATTCTTTGAGGGAAGGTTTCAATTTTTTGGATAAAACTATCCTCAATGGCTTGGATATTATTAGCCTGTGCACTTGGAAGATAGGTCAAACAAAGGTGGACTTGGAAAAGGAATTATAACAACATGTGCATCTTCATAACAACATATTCCATGTGATTGTGATACTTTGAATATTCTAGATCAAGAAAGTCCCATTTAAATACTTTTATGTACAATCACTCTAACATTGTAGTTCCTTCTTGTGGTCCTGTTATAATGCTCCCAAAGTATTCTTGGATTTCATGAGAGAGAATGCAATGCCTAGTTTTCAACTGGCAATTTATTACTCGTTGAGAAATTCTTGCACAATTGTAAATACATGTGATGGTGCATGTATATTAGGGTATAATTTCTTACCTAATGAGATTAGAATTTGACATATCCCTTAAATTTTATTGACCTTCTTTCGAAACATGATATAATCTAATGTTGTGCTTTATTTATCTCGCAACTTCTTTATAAAGGAATTCTTAAGTTTTCATATGAATGTAGGATTGTAAATTACATTAGAGGATCCAAGTAGTATTTTATTATTGTCTTAAGAAGAGGAAAAAACACATTGCAAAGGAGGCCCATCTACAATGCTACTATAACCCCGAACTATATTATGGAATTGTGTAGAATATATAAACATGGTATAATATTTAATATCATGACAAACACTGAAGTACATGACAAGAAATAAACATTCCAATAATGAGATTAACATTTGACAGATCCCTTGAATTTTCTTGACCTTCATTTGAAACATGATCCAGGATAACATTATGCTTTAGTTGACTTGCAACTTCTTTAAAAATGAATTCTTAATTTTTCATATGAATGTAGGATTGTAAATTGCATTATAGGATCCAAGTAGTATTCTATATTGTCTTAAGAAGAAAAAGAACATTGCGAAGGAGGGACATCTACAATGATAGTATAACCCTGAACTATACTATTGAATTGTGTAGCATATATTAACATGTTATAATATTTAATATCATGACAAACATTGAAGTACATGGCAAGAGATAAATAGGACAATAATTATTTCATTGAGTTGAAATGTTTGTCCTCTTGACACTCATGTCAACAAGCCATTTTGAAAACTATATAGGTCAATAATTGGTAAGTCAAAGAGTTTCTCTTTGACTCAGTTAAATACAGTGAGGCTCATAGGTACAACACAAAATAACCAATTTTGGATTAAATTGGACAAGATGACCAAAAAATAATAGTATAATTCAAATTCCTATTTCTAGGTTTGAAATATCTAAAGGATAAGCCTCTATGATCAGAAATGGAGGATGTTGTTATCAAGTGTTTATAATTGAAAGTGGTCTAAGAACCAAAAACCATTTCTATGAAAGATGAGGCATGTAAAGTTAAAGTTTGAAATTATTACCTTCTTAATTGAAAAAGGGAACAATATGAAATTGGATCAATGAAGGATTGTGAGCCCATTAAAATTCATTCCCCCAAGGAGGAATTATATTTACTGGAATATCAAACAAGGCTTGTGTGATCGAAAAATGAGTTGATTCAATTCAAACATATATGAACTAGAAAATACTTGAGATATGATATGCCTATAAAGAATTTTAATATTTCATTATTTCATTGCTTGTTAATGTATCAACCAGTGATTCCTCCTGATCTAGGAATCGTCCCTTGTCATAATCCGTAGTAAACAACTGCCTCACAGTGAAAATTTTTAATGCATCATGGAAATATCTTGGAGGAAATCCAAGGGGAATCACGGTTAACTAGGTAGTAATAAACCCTAGAACAGGTGCTATGGTAGATTCTGGTACTCATACTCATGATAAAAACTATAGATCACACCTATTACTACCTAAAGGAAAACCTTGACAGAAAACATAAACCAAAAATTTTCATGAAATATGTTGGTATGGATCACAAAGGATACGACATAACCCATACCAACATTTTCTTAGATAAAAACAATTTCACAAGAAGGTGAACATCAGAAGAAATATAGAACTAATATGCATGTATATGGGAAATCACATGTTTGAAATAGAAGTTCAAGAACTAATAATGGCTCAACATAGTAGCAGAGAAACACACACATAGTTTATTTGTATCATGCCCATTGGTAGATTGAAAACCTTTTTTTATGGCATGCATGTAAAATGTGTTGAAGTGTATTCATCAATTTGGCCTCAAATTAATGCCTAAACCATTGGTCATAGTCAAGAAATGTAGCCCTTAGTGCTTCATCATGGAATATAACTTTATCCATTTCTACTCATAATGATCCTACATAGACAACATAAAATGACAATATTGTGGTGCGTGAAGGGATTATATAGGGGTCCACAATATTATCTCTCTTTCAATCCATTTTTTATGTTTATAATATTATCCTTTGGCTACAAATATGTATGATCAATGTAATTTTTTTGCAGGAGTATAGGAGGGAGCGAGAATATTAACCTATGTGGAGGAGAATGGGATCAAGTTGAAAGCATCAAGCTCTTATTGCCAACTGAACAAAAAATTCCCTGCAATGCATCTCTTCCAAGATAATAATCTTGTGGGGCATCAATGTTAGCTAAGGGTTTATCACGAAGGTTGTGCAACTATGGTTTTCACAAGCTAGAACATTATCTTCATACATGCTTCTAGGAAAATTTAGCAATACCAAAGGAACAACATCACAAGTTGGTTGTATGATCACTTTAATGAAAATAAGGCACAAAGACAATTGCCACACATTCAGCAATGGTTGAGATCAATTGTCATATAACGACTCCATATAGATTCCCAAGGAATTATGTCTACCAAGTTGGGTAATGTCGATATTGATCTTAAAACTCCTCTACTTGATGAAAAATGTAGTAGAAGGAAAATGTACATTAAATACAACAAATGAACATAAAAAATCTATTCATCATCTCATGAAATCCTCCATAATTTTGCAACAACATTGGAAACAAATCACTTGCGATTCAAAATAATCATCTCTACTTTCCGTATAATTTCTCTTCTCTCATAGCGTAAACACTTTTTATAATAATCTCAATAGAGAAGTTAAGATTTATTTCACATGTGAGAGTCATTAGAAATCAAAGATTCGTGAATAATTTCAAGTGTCATGAGCATAGGTGAAATTTCATGGTATATGAACAGTCACCTCACTTCTATACATATACCCTCATGTCTTCTTTGTCCTCATGTTGGCAAGTTGAAGTTGAATTAGATAATATTTTATGGCAAGTTGAATTTGAAACTTTTGAATCAAAAGAAACAAAATGCCAGTACATAATAGGATTCCAGCTACTTTTTTCTGATAGTCAACAGGTATAATGCACTAGATAACTCATAATATAGGTTGGTAGAACCTCTGTGATATTTGGAGTATGCATTGCTTGTCGGCCTACCTTTTGAGATGCTATTGATATTGTACGTCTTATTAAATCTGAAATAGAGTAAAATATCTAGGAGACATAACAGACTGGGAATGTAAGTCCTTTCTACTGGATGAGAAAAAGAGAACATAGCAACATGTAAAAGAAAACTAACATAAAGGAAACCACAAGACTTTCTGGTTCTATGATATTTCTTGGGGTCCAGATTCATTCACATGTATTTGAAAATGCTGAGATGTTTTAACCAAAAAGGAAGAGAATTTCAAAGGTTGTCCAAGTTGTTTAAAATATATTTTCTACAATAAAAAGAAAAAACCATGAATACATGGGCCTAAAAGGGCTTACATATCAAGTGTGATAATACATGAATGGAGCCCCATCTTGATGTACAATGTTCTCCATCCTTGACACTTCACAACGATTTGTTATAAATATCCATTAACTAAGATTCCATTGCTCTTGAGGAGGAATATTTCACCAGAACATCAGCCATGACTATTGATGGTGATTACAAAACAATAGGATGAGGAACTTAGAAAGAAGAAGAATTGAGGCAATGGCTTCATTTCAAGTAATTATTATTAGATAAGGTTATTAGCCCTACAAAATGATGATTTTCCAACTCCATTAATAAAAACTTTCTTCCAATCCAGTGACAATATATCTAATGATCTTGTAGAATTTCATGATTGGGGTCATAATATCCAGTCAAAGAAGTATAGCAGAAGTTGTGAACATTTCGCAATCTCAGCCTCAAAACATACCTTGCACAAGTTATTTTCTTTCTATTTTAGGATACCTTTCCTTTGGTTAGCAAGCTCATATATATTTAAACTTCATTTGGGGATTGTGTTCTAATGACCTTTAATAACACTGTGATCTATCCATAATTGGGTAATAGTACAATAGAGGAACAATAAATGTAGGTAATAAAGTGGAATCACATTGTGTGAAACACTTGTAACCCTTGCTAGTATCACTTGCAGTACTACGACATGAGAAAATACTTGTAAACAAAATCTCACCTCCATGTACCTTTAGGAATATAGGAATTCCCCTAGGTATACATGAAGCCCTCTTTCGATAGGCTAACCAACCATCCTATTTCTCCAAAAGACGTAGAAAAACACCAAAGGAGACCACTCACTAATACCTAGGTAGTCAAGTTGTATAACTGGAGGAACGGTTGACCCACCTTAGTTAGTGCCATGAGATATTATGCCATGTACTATTGTCGAGCCCTTGTATGACAAGGAGCTATAGTACATGTTATCCATTGGTTGATGACATGACTGTCGATTGATAATTTGTTTTCAAATTTGTTTATGAGGGGCGGAAATTTGATTTGATACTATAGCAACAATGGCATCAGGCGAGCCCTCGAGAGACCTCTCCATGAGAGGAGCATTATCAGGTACATTGGTTGTTTAGTTATGCCATGTTTTCAAGTAAGTTATATTTATTGTTCGTTGTGAAAAATTGATTAATGTGAAATTTTTTTGTCCTGCACAGGTAGACGCACTCATATGACTTGTGTGCCCAGACACCAAATCGAACAAGAGGAGCCCCATAGACCTATTCCCATTCGTCCCCAATTTCATAGAGCCCATTCTGAGGGGTATATTATACATGGTATAGGTAAACATTAGATTAATTGCTAGTTAAAATGTTCAAGTTTACGTTATATTCAATGTTGAACATGTGAATTTTTTTTTTCAAATGACATGTGTTTAATGTGAAACATTATGTTCCATAGGTGCAAATGTAGGAGTTAGGGTCGGCCCTATTGCTAGTGACGGACAAAGGAGAACATTGTCTCGGCCTGTGGACTCCATCCCACACTTGAATAGTTCTCGTTCAGGTAAAATCTAAAGGAAAATTTATTGCTTGATGTCTGTTTAATTTGGAACTTATTGTGTGTCTCATGTACTTGTGTTATGAAACAATTTAATGTTTTGTACAGTGGTTAGTAGAGACCTTCATTCCTTGGAAGGGAACAATCCTAGTCCGATGAGCGAAGAGGATGAGATAGTATTTCCACGAGGTATTTTAAAATGACCATACAAGTTTTTTAAATACAAATTTTCCTTATAAGTTATTTAATTTTTAATATGTGCAATAATTTAACATGTTACAGGTGGTGGTCATCGCCCTCCTAGGGGGAGAGGTCGTAGGGTTCATGAGTTTGCTCAAAATCCGATCTATGATTCCCTTTACACCCATCCCAATGATATTCCCAAGGAGATGTCTTGGGAAGATACCATCTCCTTACTTACTGTTGGTGGTATGAGAGAGCATTCCACGATATTGCGCAATGAATTGCAAAGTTACAATCTCTTTTCCCCTAGTTGAGATTGTCTCCAAATTGTTTTGCACAATTTGGAGAGTTTGATAGAGACTTATCGTGGGGTTGGACCATCAACCCAAGTTTTTTTTAACATGATGTGTAGGAGGAGAGCGTCAGTGATTAGTATCCACTCCTACAAAGAAGTTAAAATTATGGTCACTAAAGAAATGGCCTTGTCAATATCTGACTTGTGGCCTGAACACAAAAAATTTCTGAAGATTGCAATATTCAATGATTCCAATATTTCACCTTATATTTATGAGAAGTTCCTGTATGCATATGGGAAGTTCCCAAATAATGATGAGGTGCCGCAATAATTTTTTAGGATGTTGTATGCTCAATTCCGAGAGAAAATGGGCCCTAACTATAGAGATACGGGGTCAAAATTCTATGGAGCTGGAAAAGGTCGTACATATGAATGACCTGATGCTATGTAAAATGTTGGGTTTAGGCCTCTGGCACCTTTTTTAGCACCTCGATCACCTAGGGTAGTTACACTTCCAGAGGATTTAGCCCTTATCTCCAGTGTTGCATCTCAGATGAGGGAGAAGATACAAGAACATATTACAGTTGCTTTAGGAGGGATGGAAGTCAGCTTAGGGACAAGCCAATCTTCATCTAGTGTAGGAGTTCGTTCATTTGTGAGTATTCCAGATGACATGTTGAGGGAGATGGAGTGAGATGAGCTTCTGGAGTATGCATCCTCCTGTAGAGATCACTATGAGTGAACTATTAGACAACAAATGCACACCATGGGCGAGGTATGTACAAGCATGTTTTGATCTATTTTAAAATACACATTTATAAGATGAGCTAGAGTGCATGTAACATGTTTTTTTGGTGTATATACATTTAGTCTCCAAAAACTTACGCCAATATATTTATTTAACTTATGCAATTTACAACATTCTTAGAGCAAAATTTCTTTGCCCCTGATCCTCATTTTTTAGATCATGGACATCATCATGTACAGGTGCCACACTCATTACTATCTATCTGTATTTTTGTACGTCAAATTGAAAATGAATTTATGTCACATAATTTTATATGGTATGAGTCTTAAATGGAATTTTCAGGTTAGCCCTACACATGAAGGGCTTCCCAAAGGCATGATACCTTCATATGTTCTAGTAGTCTCAAAGGTATTATCTATCTATATTTTTACTTTAAATTGCAAGTGAATTTAAGATGGACATAATTTTATATGGTGTGGCTCTTAACATTATTGAATTTTTAGGTATGTGCTACACATTAAGGGCTACCCGAAGATATTATTCCTTCTCAAGTTCCAGTCGTGACATAGGTATCGATACTTTTTGTTAAGCATATTTATTATGTTTATTATATTTCTTTTCACAAAATTTTCTATTAACTTTGGTTTCTACTTTTAAGGCTACAAATAATATTGAGATGATACAAATTGAGCCCCAAGGAGATCGTGTAGGATTTGGGTCAGAGAGTCTACATTAAACCATGGTAACCTCTTACCATTTCTTCGTTGATATCACTGCCACATTATAAACAGGCTATCATAGAATAAAAAGTAAGAATTTACTTCTGTTTCCAAATGTTAATTTATTGTGTTTGTTATGCAGGTTGGACCTCAACAAATATTTGTGGTTCGTAGAGATAAAGATGATGCATCGGTTTTCAATAATGTTGAAGAATATGATTAAGATGGTCTTGAAAACTAGAAATTTGTTGATTTTGATTTAGTTAAGTTGGTATTTGGTAAAATTGATATGCAACAGAAAATGGAGGAAGATACAATGCATATGGAACATAAAAAGGAGGAACTTTCACTGCATAGCTTGCTCAGTAGTAGTTGTCATGACCTAGGTCACTTCAAAACAATTTGACAGTGTAAAGGACCCTATGGATCACTTCTACCACCAAGAAACAAACTAGGTATACATTTGTTAAAGGGCATGCTCTTCTCATCCATTTTTGTGATTTTTGTTGTGAAAAGAAATGTTCTTTTTCATGTTTATGGTGTATGATTGAAGTTTTTAAACATTTTTCCAAAGCATATTAATAAGCGTAAATGGATGAAAAAAGTTCAATAAGAATGGAACATTCTCCAAGAAAATTTACCAGGTTTGTTAGATGGAAATCATAATGTTTACATAGATTTTTAGGGAATAGTTTATAGGAATTGCTTTCATATCTTGATGTGTTCAATAGTTGACTCATAATAGCAAAACTTTATCAGTTTTGGGACATCCAAAATTCATAACCTTGCTACATAAATTATTTGAACAAGTGTACAATATAAGGTATAACAAGTAATACTGCAGGTCCTTACATACATGTGGTAATATTAACAGATCTGTACAACATTGATTTATGTTCAGCATGATGGTCTGTGGGTAAGGGCGTGGGAGTAGAGTATACAAGAGGGTGCACCAATAATTTTATAGGCTTTCAAATTTTACCTATTTTTTCCCTATTTATATTGTATAACATCGGGTGTGCATGTATATTTTCCTAAGACTTTAAAGTGGTATTTTGACGTACAACTTAAACAATTCAGAATGGGTATTTTAAGGATTTTTTGCAAGAGTTGATTGATGATCTCACTTACATTTTATTGAATGTATTGTAGAAGTACATTCAAGATTGAAGACACACAACCAGATTTGTTTGATCACCTTCCTGAAGATGTTTTTTAGATTATATTTGGTGCCATATGCGATTGTAAATCTCTAGTACGATGCATGGCTGTCTCCTGGGGATTTTTTAGACATGCAACATGCATTGTCCCAGACACAACTAGCACCTCAATACAATATGAAGGGCATCAGCTTTATGCATTATTTCTTGAGCCTAGGCTCTAGAGAAGGCCTTCCTTAGACAGTGTAAGTATGCAATCAAGATTCATATGAGATTTCAGAGGACGGATTGTAAGCCCATGGTTACTCCTACGATATCAAATCTGAACCTATGAGCAGATTAAATTTCAAACTTGGTATATCCACCAATTTATAGACAGTTCATAGGTTCCTTTATCTGTCTAGTGAATGCTAAAAATAATTTTTAATTTTCAGTAAAAACTTTGAGCCATAGTCAATTCACTAGGTTACTGATAGTATAGGTGCTTCATTTGGCTTAGAGGAATATGTAAAACTATGTCGTGGCATCTACGATGACCTTATTTGACATTTTGTTTCCTTTTTTATTACTTTTATTTTATTTTGTTTTGTTTTTTGTTTTTTGTTTTTGCAGTTGGAGAGTCTTCCTGCTATGATTGCAGGAGTATGGTCTGATGAACCTAACCTGCAACTTGAAGCAACTACCTAATTATGAAAGTTGTTTTCAATTAGTATTTACATCAAGTCGTATGCATTAATTTTTAATGAAATTCCATTTTATTTCTGTCTGTTTCGTCCACCAGGAAACTGACCATTGGTTCTATTTTTTTGACAAATCGTAGTCCTCCTATAGAGGAAGTTATTGACGCACGCATTGTTCCTCACTTTTTTGAATTCCTAACAAGGCATGATTTTCCACAGTTACATGTGAAAGCCCTTATTTTTTTATATATACATGATAGAAGGCAATAATTTACTTGATTGATTATTTCATGCAAGGGTTGAGGGATTATGTTTTCTTTCAGCCTCAGATGTTATGAGAGATGGGTCTGATCCTCAGACCCATTAGCTCCTGTATTTTCTCTTCCAGGGCATTCCATACATTGTATTTTTATGTTCATGCATTGTACCTTTTATATTAATGCACTGAATTTTTATAGGAGACTATTTGGTTCACCCGCATTGTATGGACATCATTGTAGTCAACAATCCCTTTGACCTACTTTGTCCCTTTGACCTACATTTTTGTCATTAGTTGGACATAAATATAATTATCTTATCTTATCTCCTAATAGGAAAGTGTTTCAGTGGTCTGAAAGTGGCTTTGTGGCTTTTTTTCTGCTTGATTACAGTTTGAAGCAACATGGGCTTTGACAAACATAGCTTCAGGAACATCATAGCATACATGAGTTGTGATTGACCTGTTGAGCTGTGCTAGTATTTGTACAACTGCTAAGTTCACCAAGTGATGATGTTCATGAGCAAGTTAGAGAACATGTTTTAATGTTTCTTTACTTTGTTTCTAATACAGAGTTTTTGTCCAATATTTCTATTCTGCAGTAGAGCATTTTTCCAAGAAATTTAGTCCAAGTTTTTGTTTCTGCATGTGGGCCTATATTGTCATTGTTGTTTAATATCTTTTCCTTTTATGTTAATAGGTTATTTTTTCATTGGGAAATGTGGCTGGTGACTCGCCCAAATGTAGAGATCTAGTTCTCATCCATGGTACCGTGATGCCACTCCTTGCTCAACTAAATGAGCACGCTAAGCTTTCTATGTTGAGAAATGCCACTTAGACCTTGTCTAATTTCTATCGAGGCAAGCCACAACCTGAATTTGACCAGGTAGGGAATTTATGTTTTTTATTTTTTAAATAACTTTTCCTTGTTAGTTCTATCAATTTGTCATCCTTGGCCATAGAAATACATTTTGCAGGACTGAAATTTTCATGAACCATTTTCTTGCAGACAAAGTTAGCTCTACCAGCACTCGAGCGTCGAATTCATTCGAATGATGAGGAAATCTTAACAGATGCTTGTTAGGCTCTGTCTTATCTTTCTGATTAAACAAATGATAAAATTTAAGTTGTGATTGAGGTTGGTGTTTGTCGAATATTGGTTGAGCTTCTATTGTAAGCATAAATACTGAAAATTTGATGGACATTTTTGAGCTTCTACCTATTATTAATGTTGCAGATAGGTGTATTTCGTGCAAGGATATTAATCTTATGGTTAATAATGTGTTCTATTAGTTCCAGATTTATGTTTTTAGATAAATTTTATAGATTGATCAGAGCTATTCTTTCACTAAATGCATTTGAAAATTTTAATTCTACTTGTTTTGTCTCTACAGTCATCCATCTCCATCTGTTCTTATCCCTGCACTCTAGATTGTGGGAAATATTGTAACTAGAGATGATGTACAGACTTAGGTATATCCAGTCTCTATTAGCATCTGGTTTGAAACTTGAAATATTTCAATTCAATCTATGGTGTACACATCCAAGTGGAGATTTAATTAGTCTTCTAGAATTTATACAATCACACATAAATTAAAATTTTCAATGATTTCTTTGGGATATAATGAATACTTGTGTTTTATTTGCTAGATTATGTTCTCAAGTAATTTTTTGGGGATGTCTGTTGCCTTAGTACATTATCAACAATCAGGCACTTCCCTGCCTCTTGACACTGTTGACCCATAATCATAAGAAAAGTATCAAGAAGGAAGCATGCTGGACCATCTCAACATAACTACAGTACATGTTCCTTAGCTACTTATTTATAGATTAAGAAAGACACTTCATTGAATGTCTTATTCCTTGTAAAATGTTCTTTAAGTTCATATATCCTGATTTTGGACTGGTTTATAGGCTGTGATTGATGCAAACATTATTCCTCCTCTTTTACAATTGTTGCAAACTACTAAGTTTGATATCAAGAAATAAGCAGCATGAGATAATATAATTCTACTTCTGGTGGTACACATGATCAAATCAAGTATGTATTTAATGAATATATACGATCAACACAAGAATATTGCTAAAATGGGTTGTCTAGTAATGAATAAAGGGGTCAACTTACAAGATGTAATGTAATGAGATGTGTTTGCTGATAATGTGTGATGTAGATGTTCAAGAATTTGTGTCAGTTGATACAATGAGACAAACTAATTATTCCTGCTTTTGGTTGTAGAGATCTTGTGAATCAAGGATGCATTAAGCCTCTATGTGATCTTCTAGTCTGTCCAGACCCAATAATTGTAACTATTTGTCTTGAAGCGCTAGAGAATATTTTGAAAGTTGGGGAAACAGAGAAGGATCTGGGAAAAATAGGAGGTGTAAATATCTATGCACAATATATTGATGATACTGAAGGACTTGAGAATATTGAGAACCTGCAAAGTCATGAAAATAATGAAATTTATGAGAAGGCATTAAATATTCTTGAAACTTATTGGCTGGAAGATGATGAAGATGATGAAACGTTACCTGCCACTAGAGACGCTGCACAACCCACATTCAATTTTGGGGCAAATCAACCAACATTTCCTTCTGGTGGATTCACCTTTGGTTGAAAAGGTATACTTGTGTTTTACCGCTATAACATTGGTTCAATTGTTGGTTTTATTTTCAGTATTACATTGCTTTAACATACATACTACTTCTTAATTTCAGGAATTTCATCTATTGCAACCCAAGGGGAGATGTTGCAGGTGTTTCAAAGAAAATATTCCAATGCCTTATAACTACACTTTAGTGATTCATATGCAAGAAAATGCATGGTTTTTGAATGTTACTAGTGGCAGGTTACTTTTGTTGGTATGTCATTATGACAGTACTAACTAAATTGTGCAGATATAAGCCCCTCATTTTGAATGGGTTGGCTTGGTGGTATAGTTTCCATGATGTACTAGTATGGTGGTCTCTGTCCATAAGTCATAAAATTGCATAGTTAGATAAACAGACTCTTATTCGATGAGCCTTTTGATCTTTAAAGCTCAATTCTTGAGCTTATTGATATGTTTCCAAGTTGAGTGCCAACTTCTGGGTGTTTCAACGGAAGCAGTTTGATGGGTCATCAAGGTTCATGGTCATACTAATTGCCTAGTCATCAAGGTTCATCCCTCTCTCCCCTTCTCTTTCTTGTGGCAAACTTTGGATGACCCAGATTTTTTATTGGATTTCCACTTTCAAGTGAGTCCTTATGACCCTTCTCTTTTTCTCCCTCTCTTTCTCGTGCTAAATTGTGGACGAGAATAGAGAAAATTATCTCTTGGAAGTCTGATAGGATTTCCTCATATGCTACATTCAATGTGTCAGATTCCTCCTGTTTCCAGTGGTCATAATATTTTGGTAGTTGAAACTTTTATTGAATCATTTTATGCACTCGCCATATTTCACTCTGGACTTGGAAAATATTCTTCTATGTAATGTTTTAGAATTCTATTGTTAATGAATTTAGAGGTCTTCTATCAACGTTTTTATATATTTGGATAAAATAAGCTCGTTTTGAGATCATGTTGGGATTGTTTTATAAAATATGTCTATGCATCTGAATGGCTCTACTTGGTGCTTAACATTCTAATGTGTTGCACAAACGGTCTGTCGATATTTTGATAATGGATTTCGGTTGATGTTGCATTACTTTTATATCTTTGAACGTTTGTTACAATTGACTGTTGGTTTTATCTTTAAACATCTATTATTGAATAGTTATTTCTTTTTTTTGTCAAGTGATGATAGGTCTTATAACTGAATGTAGTATTTTGTTTTCAATAACCATAATGATGATAATGCTGCTTTGATTGAATCTAAAATTTTATTGCTTTAGTGTATTATTTTGAAAGAAAAAATTGTTCTTAATCTAGTTATTACTACGTAGTTGGGATATTTTTCTAATTTGATTTGAACTTATTGCTAATAAAATTGAACCTAGGAATATTTTTGACATTATTTATCCTTATGTTACATTTATTGAATTGATTTCATTTTAATGTCTTAAAAAAAATATTTAGTCAAGTGAATCAAGAATCATCTATGATATGCCCTCTGCAATTATCAAATCCTTTCTTTTGTCTGTTGCATCATCAAAATATTTACTTTTCTTTCTGTAATATGAACATTTAATTGTCTTAAAAGAATTATTTAGGGTGAGATGGTATTTTACTAGAAAGTTGAAGATTAGTGTTTCTGTTTTAGTGCCTAAGAGACGATACAATATTTGTGCTCAAAATGATGGTGGTGTAAAAGGTTTCGGAGAAACTAAAAAATTAATAAGATCAACGAGTTTACAAAATGCACCTTATCATGCTATAAAAGACTTAGAAATTAAAATTCTTCCTTGGTGAATTTTGGGTCGGTTGTCATCTATTTTGAGGGCGTTGACCAAATAAATTAATTACTAGTTTATAGATGTATGTGAATCTTGTTATTTTTATCTTGTCTACTATAAGGTGTTTTGTAGCAACTTAAAAAGTCTAAGGTGTTTGGTACCAACTCAGACAGTTAACATTCTCCCTCAGTGGAGGCATTTTGTAGCCAGCTCATAAAGTTAGCATTCTCCCTCAGTGAGTCTTGTTATTTTTATCTTGTCTACTATAAGGTGTTTTTTAGCAACTCAAAAAGTCTAAAGGTGTTGAAGTAGAACTCATAAAGTTAACATTTTTAAAGTCGGTGGAGGTGTTTAGTAACAACTTCAGAAAATTGCTGCTAACACGGTGGATTTTGGATAATGTGTTGTCGCCTATATTGAAGAGGTTGGCAAATGAAGTAGATTAAATTTCTTTGCAATTCTTAAAGGTTATCGACGATTCTGAGAATAGGATGAAATTATATGTTCATGAATATAGATGAAGAAACAACAAAATATTATTTTTGTTGGTTGTGGAGCCTAATTATCTTGTTTATTTTTGTATCACGACATTAGTTTTGTACCTTAAGGCGGCACGCCGCCTCGTAGTGCGCTACCTGGGGGGTCCCGGGGGGGGGGCACGCTTTGTAGTCTGAGGACCTCTGGCGGGGTTCGAGGGCGTGCACCCGAAGCTAAAAATAGATGTGAAATTGCCTTGTAAAAGTATAGTAATTTCTAGTCAATCTGGGCCATTCATTAGGAAAATGATCTGACGGTAGAAGTTATCTTTAGTTTAGGGTTTTTTCCCTAGAATGAAACCCCTCGCTTTTATGAGGGTATTGTATTGTGGCTATGTATGGTATGTGTATTCTCAGAGCGAGAAACAAAGAGGGATACTGTGAGCGAGAACAAAGGATATTACAACGGATCTATTGTAGGTTGTGTCTCTTCGTTTTTGCTAGATAATAGAAAGAAAGGATTGGCTGTTCGGGGTGGACGCAGCCCAAATATTTGGGTGAACCACGTATATACATGTCTCTCTAGTTTTATGTGTTTTGTGTGCTTGTGTTTTCTTTCTTTGCATATTTTATGTCTTCCATTTGTACGTAATATATAATTTTCTAACAATTTTAATGGAATAGGTGGAAGTTTTTCTGATCTACAAGATTCTTTGTAGTTGTTGAATAGAGGTGTTGAACAAATGTTTGACGGTGATGAAGAGGAAGCAATGGATTCTTAAAGCGGTAATGAAAGTTGTGAGGATCTTGATGATGAACAAGCTACGTCTGGAATTATACCCTCAAAAAGTAGTTCACAGAAAGGACGGTCTAGAAAGCCTATTAGAAATGCAGACTCTAATATTAATCTGGAGCAGCTCAGGGAAGCTATCCCATTCAGTGAAGAGGTTGGCAGCAGTTCAACAGTAGACGCTCAGGGACATTATAAAGGGGGGTTTCAAAAAGGTTATGTAGATGGAACACAGTCAGCTAATAATCATCATGATAATGCTGAACAACGTTTTGAGAATATTTTTCTTTCAAAGGATTTCAGAGCCCCTTCAAATAAAAGTTTTTGTGCTCATAATGGAAGAGTCGGTCCAAATAAGTTAATGTTTATAATTCTTCTTTCACCTCATAATTATTAGTTTGTGTATCAATGGAAAATTATTTACCCTTAACTTCAATCAAATATCAAACTGGGCCAACAATCGTTCGAAGAAACATACATTTTACGATTTCACCCATTTTATGAATATTAAGTTCCTTCCAGGGTCATTAGTCACCCTTATAAGCTAATTAGTATTTCAAATTCCTACATACATAAGCTACAAATTCTTCAATTTATTTAACTTACATATGGAAACGTGTCTAGCAAAGGGCCTACATCCGAGCTTCCAAATTAATTTTAACTCTCAATTTCTCTTGACAATTATTTTAAATTTTACCTCTCATATTTAACATTTTAAGGCACCTATGATATGCCGTCGATGGAGGGAACACTTCATTTTCCTACAGTCAGAGAGATTTACATAGTCAAGTATTCTTGCTTGCATTGTGTATACTCTATGTCCACATGCTATCAAATATCTTTTAGGTTCAACAGGAGTACTTTATTTGACCTTGCCATCAAACTTACAATTATTTACTATTTTTGTGGAATCTCGGATGGAGTCTAGTTTCCTGAGTTGAAAGAAATTTCAAAATATGAGTCTTATGTTTGTCATCAAGAGAATAATTTCAATTTTTATTCTAGCACTAATGAAATTTAATTTTGTAATATTTCTCCACCAAGCTATATAGATTCCAATCAATGATCTAATATTTCATAAGAGGCAAGTGATCTGTTTTGGAAAATGTTGGTTTAAATGTTTTGTTGCTTATCAATATCCTTGGTTGTTGATAATTTTCTTTAAATTTAATCTAACTTTTATTTAACCCTTCTCATTAGGAATATAGAAATGATGAATCAAACACTAGTACCAAACAAGGTTATCCAAAGATCATGTCCATACCTTTAGATTCAAATGAAGCAAGGGTGAAGGGCCATACACATATATGCAAAATATGTGGCAAGAATTTTAATTGTTATTGCCATTATGTAGGTCATGTTGTTGCACATGCTCTGACATCACATAGAAAGAGAGGAATATTGAGAGTTAGAGGTAAAGTACATAATCCACCACTGCTCAAAAACAAAGAAGATAAGGATGATAAAATTATTTCCAATGGAAATTTCCATACCACAAATGTCAACAAATTAGACAATCCAAATAATATTAAGAGAAAAGTTGAAATACCAAGGCTAAGTGTTAATTTTTGGTTAACATGTTATTTCTAAGGTAAATTACTTCAATGATCCACATCAGCCCAAGTTTAATTTCATTTCTTTCATTAAAAATCACATAATCCATAAACATTCAAAAGCAGATTTTCCTTATTACAAGGAGATGGAAAATAAAAGTACGAGACCTCCATCATGAGAAGAGACAATAATTAAGAGATTAACCACATAAAATATAAAATAATCTAAATTAATGAAGAGATAAAAATATGATGACATTTGATATCAAAACTAAACTAAAAATACAATAATATATATGTAATTAAATATTCATTCATCACCATCATACCCATGAAAAAAAGGGGTGAGTTAAGATCATCTAGGAGTAAACATCATGGACAAATTAAATCACCATAACTTAATTATCTAACAATGCACCCTTCACCAGGTAGATCATAATATATTTTTCATACCAACACACATCTAACCATCCACATGTCATTATTTGAAAGAAATCCACAATATAGTATTAAACTATATAAATTCCAATACATTGTAGAAATTATATGTTCTAACCCTAGAATCAAATTTCATTGTTCATCTCGAACAATGTGTTCCACTCAACAATGTGTTCCACTTATATGAAATGTGCTAGTGGAAAATTTTCCGGAGATAGCATCATGATCATTTATCAATAAACTCATAGTTGTCGTTGTTTTTTTCTTCAAAGAAATGTCCCATTAACACCCTTGAACCAATTGGGTATGTATAAATTCATGGATCATTATACTCTTCCAGCAACGTGGATTTAGACATAGTGCATCATAATAAATAATAATGCACTTTTTCTTGATTATTTTCTAGTGCAATGACAACGAAGACATGACCTTATCTAACCATATCAGAAACACGATCATAATCATTGTCAATCACAACCACTTCATTGTCCATTTCCTTGTCAGTCAAATTTCCAAATGGGGGCAATGGTGTCAATTCTTCGTGTTTCCATGGTTTAACAAATTTTGTTATTTGGTTTTCACAGTCATCAATGGCCTCTGTCTGATTAATACATGCATAAAAAAAGCAAGATCATTTTCGTTTCTCAATGTAATGTATATTTTCCATGTTCTTACTCCTAATTGAGTGTAAACTTCTTTTTTGATGGATTACAAGGCAATTAAATGGCAACTGTCTATCAACATCACCCATTGCAATATTCTTAAAGTACTTTCTTGAGAAAAACACACAGATGTATGAGCCAAATCTTTAACAATATTTAATATTTTTTTCATAACAAAATACACACACATGTATACACATATATCTTTAGATACATAACTTAAATATTCTTTGCACCAATTAACAACATCTAAAGAATTTTCAAGTCGGGAAGCTGAGTGATTCAATTGATGCCACCTAAGTGCACGTTTTACACAAGCCCCAACACCATCGTGCTCTCCTTTTCCATGCCCTGTATCAAAGAAATTCTATGTATGTCAAATGTTGGTTCTCTTATGATGACAAGAAAACCAAAAGAACGATCTTGCTGATTTAAATTGACCAGCACAACCATTTGACCATACCCAATGTTCTTTAAAAGTGACCCTCGTTTCAAAAATTCATTATAAATAACATTAAAAAAATTCTGAAAAAAACATGTATCATGTGTTCGATCATCACCGATGTAGAAATGGTACTCCTTAATAACCTCATGATTATTTTCATCGCTATCAAAACCATCAATATCAAGCTCTGCATGTCTATACAAAATATGCAAAAATATAGATACTTTGTCTGAATGATAATACTCACTTTGTATCTCCTTTTGTGGACTAAACGTGTAATTCTCAGCGAAATCAACCACTGATAATATTGTTGCTTTTGGAAACACATCATGTGATTGCTTGAACTGTAAATCCTACCATCATGCTATGTGATAGTGCTTAATAAATTTGGATATTTGCACCCTAAAATTCTCCATAAAAGATGTCACTAAAATGTCATCGTCAATTAAAGTAATATTTTTTATTTTTTTCTTGAATCTACAACACGAGTTTAGGTAAGATTTTCATATTGCTTCCAATTCAGACTGAGATTTGACACTCTGGGATCATTAGGATCAATGGGATACTTTGCATCGTAGAGTGCCAAATGAAAAAATTCTGGCTATTTTCTTCCATCAACACATTCTTTTTTATAAAATAATTTATTATTCTCTCGTGCACATAATATCTTTGATAAAAATTCACGAACACTTGAAGGAGGGGGGTCATTTGACCAATATTTTAAGCCAAAATTTGCAAATGTCTCATAAAATAATTGGAATTTTACTTGGTATCGACAACAACATGTGTCTCAAACAGTGATAGGGATGACATACCATGGGTTAATCTTCAAAAATGTGTTAATTGAAACCTTCACATCAATATTACTCTCCATAAAGTTCTAGAATAATTCTACTTAACTAACTTGTTTTATATGTTTGGCATGAGTTTCATAAACTCCTTTATATATACGACGTCACACAACATCCTTTTCATTTGGCAACACACGATAATTCAAATTCCAAAACTCTTTTACCCTATCCCTCACACAATCAAGAAGTCTATCATGATATGGATGCCTGTAGATATTAGCCCAACATGCAAGCTCATCATTCTCATCTAATTGAATTCTAAATTTGGTATGCCTCCATAAACTTTTTTTTGATGTTTTAAACAATTTTGAAGTTGCTAACATCAACCAACTTGATGTAGTTTGTTTCATGAGTATACCTATTAAAAGTGCTCTACGAGCATTCTTTTCAACTTGAGATTGCTTTTTGGCTAGCGTGGCAAGCGTCGACGTCACATTTTTTGATGCCATTTCATTTACTATAACCACTTTCTCACTTTTAATGCCCAATAATTCCACAACATTTCTGAGAGATTTGTTCTTTAAAAATTTACGTAACATTTGAGCTTGTGATATGAAATATTTACCTTCAAAAAAATGTTTCAACCCCCAATTTATTTTATCTCGAACTATCCTTTCAGGCATTGGTGGTCCCAATTCTTCAATTTTAGTTGGATCCATATTATCTAGAAAGTTATAGTTGTATACAACATTGTTGGAACTTCCAATTAATTTCAGTGAAATGAGAAGTGTGGTAGTATCTTATTTTGGTTCTGACGTTGTCCCTTTATAAAAAAAAATAAAAAAAAATCTAATTTGAAATTGACATATACATATTTTTAATTTTAAAACTATCTTGAACTACAATGTTTAAAAAAAAAAATACAAAATTCAAAATGAAGAAAATATTGACTCACCAGTGAGATCGATATCAATATTCTCTTGGACATTTATCTTTTCAATATTCTCGTTGACAAGTTCCTCAACATTCTCTTCAAAATTTGTGTTTTCAATATTCTCGTTTACAAGTTCCTCAACATTTTTCATTTCCTCATCATTTTCATGCACCTCTACATCTCTTTCATGATGCTCTACCTCCACATTTATTTCATGGCTTAGTATTTCCCTTTCCTCTCACCTCTTTTTTTGTAATCCCTCATTCTTTTCCACTGAATCAGTTCTATTTCAATTGTGCCTTGACTGGAAATTCCTTTTGCTTCCCATGTTCACAAAATTGGAAACCTAAAATCCAATTCTATTTGGACCAAATACCCAAAAAAACTTAAAGAATTCAGAATAAGTACTTCATGATTTCAATAAGAAATAAAATTAAATAAATAATTAAATTCTTAGACATTTTGCAAAATATCAAGTAATTAAATCCTTATAAAAAATAAAAATGTAATTTTTTTCCCACATAAAATTTTCACTTCCCTTTCGTGAAAATATGTTCTCTTTAAAAAGAAGTTGAATGTTTAAAAACATTACTTAAAAAAAAAAAATCGCACCCAAAAAATCTTTGAAAAAAAATTTGCCAAAAAAATTTCGTACCCAAAAAAAATTTGCACCTTCGCACAAAAAAAAATCGCATCTTTGCACTCTCTCACCTTTGCACCTTTACACCTTCAGTGGTTCATAATGTTGTGTGGAATATTGTGGAATTAATCTTTCGAACCATAGTATTTATATACAACTCTCGCCCGAAACATTGCGACGATACGATGAATCTTCGCAAGATTCTGTCAACCAACGATAAAATGTTTCGATTAAATTTTGATAAAATCTCAAACGAGAGTTATTAAACTCTCAACTGAGAGTTTAATAAACTCTCGTCCGAGAGTCTACCTTGGGTAAACTCTCGCACACAAACTCTCGGCTGAGAGTTTGTACAACTTTCGGACAAGAGTTTACTTTCACGGTTAAATTTAACTTGTTGTGGTTTAAACTCTCAATCGAGATTTTAACATTTATCACCCGAGATTTTATTAAATGTCTCACCCGAGAAATTATCTCGGCCGAGAGTTTCTGGTCAACGAAAAACCCAAAAAATTCTACAGTTTTCAGGAACCTGTAGCTTTGGAGGGGCGGAACACCTACAAAAATAGAATGTTATCTTTCAGACCTGGTACCATTAGATTCATCTCTGAATCTAGTTTCTAATGATGTAATATTTGTGGAGTTTCATCAAAAATTTCAATTTGTTATTAAGTTTATACTAAACTGTGTCACTCTAGAATTTCATTGTTCTAAAAATTGTAGTGAATGAAAATTCAATAACTTTAAAATGGCAACACCAAAAAAATCAGAAAAATCATATTTCAATTCCTCTCCATGTCTTCTTCAAAAGGGTATTCTCATTTTTCTTATTGATGATCACATTGAAAATAAAATCTAGGGCTCATAAAACGTACTGAAACATCACTGTTTGTTTGTCTTCGTCCATTTCAAAAAATAATAAAAAATGGTGACTTAATCTGAAAATTACCGAAAAATAGTCATTGCAGTAGTGAAATATATGTATATTATGATGATATAGTTTATTTCTAGAAAATGAATAACCATCCCTAAAAAATTTAGGGTTCAAAAAGTGACTATTTATATTTGCCTGAAAATTAAAGTATATGCAGTTATTAAACAACAAATTTACCCCTCTATATGTCAATATTTGTTTTTTTTAAATATGAGTATGGATGTAAGGAAATTCTCTGCAAATCTTGTTTTTATGTCAAAGTGTAATTTGCATTGAAAATATGAGTTAAGTGGTGTTGAAGTTGAAAAAAAATAGAAAATTACAATTTTCAACGTAAAAAAAGGGCAAAAAGTGTTTCCCAACTTCATTTTTCACCCTGTCTCGCTTCCCGTTTCCCATTTCTGGTAACATAGGTTCAATATTTGTTGATATGCACAGGATCCACTTTAGAAGTATTCGAAATGTATGTGTAAGAAAACTCGCATGAATTGAAGACTAGCTAACTAATCACCAAAGTCGTAGCAATTTTCCCACTTGTACCTTTATTAAATAAAAAATTATCTATTCAATATCATTGAACCAAAATGATTTGGATGTGTCAAGATATCTAGAGATCCCAATTCATCACTTAGGTCTACTGAGTGGTTGGTTTGTGATTTTTTACATAAACCACCATACATTTGTTTTAGGATTGCAAAATTTACTCTTTATTTGGGTGACATTAAAGCATATGGAGTAGAGTTTAATGAGTATATATGTAATGATGTAGGCCTTTTTAGGTTGAGGGATAATGATCATTTCTTCAATGATGTCATTTTTTAAAGATTGAGTTATAATGAACATTTTCTCTATTGATATACGTATTTTTTTAGATCGAACCATTATGAGCATTTCCTATATCCATGTAGATTTTTTTGAACTTGGGCCAACACTCGCCACAAAAATTGGTTTGGCTAAAACTATGGAAGATAAAGATTAAGGTTTTGCCTTGGTACCTATATTTTAATCTATTAGTTAGAGGTTTGGGATTTTGGTGCAAGCTTCTCATTCGGTTACATTGTCTCTGAATTTTTCATGCTAGTACATTTTGTCCTTTTCTATGTTATGTTCTTAGAATAAAATGCTTTCATGTTATCGATTTTTCCTTTTTAACCATGTAGTTTATTTTTATTATCTTTGATCACATGTAAACAATACCAGTTTTAAAATTCCTCACAACCTCTTTTGCATTTTATTTGTCCCAGAGCCAAATACTCATCCTTGTTTAAGTGGTCAACAAGGATAGAAATGAAATAATACTAAACCCATATAGAAATTTCCATAATGTTCTTAAATAGTTGTTAGTATTTGAAAATTCAACATATTATATATTTTTCCTTTGCAAAGCAATCCTTCATTTGAAACTTTTCCATATTTTCCCATTGGACAACATGGCAATAAACAATGCTTTTGCACTAAATGAGTCAAACTTGGAGAAATTGACCATAATCTAGCTAGGTTCAACTTAAATAGACTTCAACATTTCTCCAACTATCCAAGAGATTGTCTATTTGATTCTTCTTCTATTATTCTTCACATCCGTTATTCTTCAGTTGAAATTTGAGAAGGAATTGCTTGACACTTTCACCATTTTTTGAGTTCTCGACGTGATGTCGCTCTGCATTCGTTGCATACTAAACTAGTTCTTGAGTATCTTCAATACCTACACACTTGCAAGTTTTTTATACACCTTGTTCCCTTTGTGCTTCTTGCATAATTAGCTTATGGGGGGGTGCTTTTTGCATCAAATGGTTCTCTAATTGGTTGTCAGTTCCTCTTAATGTTTGGATTTTCACAAATGGGCAACCATATATTCGCTTCAATCAACACATTAGTGGTTTTCAATATAATGTTTTATTCCATAATCAAAATTCGATGTGTGTCCATTTCGAACCACTCCTATTGTAGTATACAACTGGCATCCTAGCTCTAGTTCCTAGATCGATCACTCCATTCCATTCTCCATGGCAATGCTACTCCAAACAATATGAAACATTGTCAATTGAGAAAATCATGTTACACCAATATTTTTCTATTTATGGTCATATTGTCTATGAATTTTATGACTTGATCTTTGAATCTATTTGTGCCCTTGTCCCATGGTTTGACATGGTTGCCTTGAGAAAAAAAAATTGCACAAAATTTTTATAGATGTTTCATTCGCAATGTGATTAGAGTTATTAAGATTTTTCAAGAGAACCTCAATGCTATGATCATTGAATAAGATCAATGCATCCACAACTAGAAAGGTTAAATATTATTAAATTATCAATGGCATATGCAAATGAACATGTCAAGGGAAATTCTTTTACAATCCAGTGGATATGTGAACTACTCAATGTTAACATATACATTTGGAATTGAAAAATCAAGGACTTTACTTTTAGGTTCTATTCATCAAAGACTTCATCCAAAATTTTATATATAACATGTATTCCATTGTCCAAATCACATGTGCATTATCACTCACTTAAGAAAAATAAAAGTGTCCAAAATATCAACCACAATGAGAAAGTGCAGGGATTGTTGAATCATTGTCAATGGAAATAAATTGCAATGTTGTGCCAACTATTGCTTCTATGCATCTTGTTGAAAAAAAATCCAATGATATTTCATATTTCTCTCTACTATAGTATCACAAAATTGACAATAGAACATCAAAAACGGGAAATTTTGTTAAACTTCCTAAACATTGCACACTATTTGAACAAGATTCACATTCTTTTTCATTTAGCAACCATGATAGAACAAAAATCTCTAGTGTTTTTTCCAATGAACCCAATGAGAACTATAGTTGGTTGGATCAGATAAATATGCTATACGGGAACATGGTGTTGTGAAAAATGAAGAACAAAATAAGCATGTGTGATCAATTAAAGAAATTGAGACATATTTGCAATTGATTCAAGACACACCTTCTTATACATGTTGCATTTGTGACATATTTAATTTTTCAAAAGACATGTGATGTTAGGTCCCTATATTACTAGTATAGTCCCTTATTGTTGTTAGTGTAACCCCTTTATTGTTATTATTGTACCCCTGTAACCCCCATATTGTTATTATTATGCCCTTAAATTATTATTGTTTGGTCAGATAGGATTAAATTGTGTCCCCATGGACTCCTATATATATAAAGGAGGTTTTGTAATTTGTATCATCCAAGAATTATTCATTCATGTAATGTATTGGAGGTTGCCCCCTTGAAGTGGCTTATTTCTAAGCTGTTGATATCTCTTTTCTTCTATTTTTGGAGCTGGTTTCACAACATTTGGTATGAGAGCTTTAGATTCTAGGGTTTCGCTGCTCCTAACATGTCATCATGGAATTTTCTCTATAAATTTTTTTCTACGAAGGTTCAGAAGCTGAAAGTTTTAGAGTGCGAAGCTGAAATCCTGAGGAACATCATTGCAAAATTTCAGAGCATGGTTCGCAATATTTTCGGAGATATGATTTATGGACATTAGGGTTTTTTGCAGGCTCCTGAATTTCACTTAAAAAGGTCAACGCGGAATTTTCTCTATAACACTTTTTTTACAAAGGTTTAGAAGTTGAAATTGTTAGAGCGGGAAGATGAAATCCTGAGGAACATTGTCGCAAAATTTCAGAGCTTTGTTCGCAATATTTTCGGAGATATGATCTGTGGAAATTATATATTTTTCAGGCTCTCGAATTTCATCTAAAAGAGGTGATCGTGGGAAAATATTCATAACTCTCTCTCTGAGCATAAAATTATAATTCTGTAAAAAGTGACTGGAATCACACAGACTGTAGCTTACTTTCTACAGATTTCAAAGCTAAAGGAGCAAACAGTGACACGTGGCAATTCATACAATTTTGCTCTACTGAACTAGTCCATAATTAGGTCATTGTGGGAGATTGGACATAACTTTGTCTTGAAGAATCCAAATCAAATCAGACTTGTGGCATTTGAAAGAAGCTTCGGAGAAATACTACAGGGCCAAATTTCAAATATTAAGGATCTGCAAGTATATAGATAAGTCAATTTCAATATTTATCTCCTCAAAAGAAAGTAAACGGTGTGTATTTTTTTCCCGAATTGCATAAGTCTTGTTTGAAGAATCAAGTTGAATTGATTCCAAGGGCATATTGTAGAATAGATATCAGTATTGGATTCTAAAATGGCCCCTAAAAATAATTCAACACCCATTAA